>BQNB010073895.1:0-30443 GCA_026074375.1 Tanacetum coccineum
TTTATAAAAGAATATGACTTAAAGGATTAAAGTTGTTAAGTGGTAAATGAGTTATATAAGTTAATGTGGCCAAATAAGAGAAAAGAGAACTTGTTGGTCCTAAGTATAGGATCTGACTAGCCTTTGTAAGACTATAGATAACTTGGATAAATCCAAATCAACTATATGAGAGACACTGACTATGAATATCAAGTGTTAATGCGGAATCTTAACACAAGAATTAAGAAGAAACGATAATTCTAAATTGCTATTAAGCTCTATGCTTCTATTGATATTTCTCAAAAACGTACTCTTTAACATTGTGCCTTAGGGTTCCTCTTATACACACAGGAAACCCTAATGGGCTTTACAAACGTCAAAGGATAATACATATCATTTCCTAAGATATCTCCTAAGATATCTCTAAGATAACTATTACTATTCTGTTACATAAACAGACTTAACTATAAACAGAACTAACTATTACTACCAGACTTAACTGTTATACTACCAGTATTAAGTCTGTTACAATCTATTTTCCCAACAATCCTCCCTTTTTTTTAATTCTAACTTAGGGCTATGTGGAGTTTGAATAACTCCTTAGAATTGTTGGATCGTTTAAGCTCAGGTTGTTTAGACCTTTATCTAGGATAATATCAATGTTCATAAGTTATAAAAACAAAGCGGAATAAGAACAAAGATATTCAACAAGGTTTTCTTCATTAATAACCAAACGTTCTACATAGCCCCAAGGCTAGATGATCAACTGTAGAATGGTTATCTACAAACTAACAGGGATCAAAGATCCTAGAGGCTAAACCAACCAAACCATCTAGGCATTCACATGCCTAGACACACACACACACCTTTTCTAGACGTCTACATCTTGTGCACACCTTTAAACTACACGCCTGATATCTCTTTATATAATAGAGATATCTAGGTTTACAAAGGATAAGAACAAATAAGATTAGGAAACTATAAATCAGCATTAAATACTATTTGACTAATCTTCAATCAGCATTAATGTTGATCTTTATCTTTTAGCTGATCTTTATCTTATACTTGAATAATGAGATCTTCTAGGAAATCTTCAAAATCTTCCATCTCTTGAAGAATTCCAGCTTTGCATTTGAGTCCTTTTGTTTCATTATTTTATTCACTTTGTCTCATCAAATCTATAATTCCCAACAATCTTCCCTTATTTGATGATGACAAAACAAACAAAGTCGTGTACGAACTTCATCATAAAGCCAAAGCTTCCCCTGAAGTTGAGATGTAATCATCTCCCTGAATGAAACAAAATCTTCCCCTTAATTCAAATTTCCTTTGTAACCTTGCCATGCCACCACACATAATAAGCTGCAAATTAATAAACCTGTAATATTCTTCCCCTTTTTGTAATCATTCAATAGGAGTCTTCCTGTAGAAATGCAACTTGGATCATAACAGCTAAAAATCATATACCACAACTACTAATCCAGCCTTCCAATACTCAAAATACCCGCCATGAAGTATAATACGAAAAATGACTTTGAGTAGTAGAAATAAAAACTAGCAGTAGTAATAAATGACTAACAGTAGTAACGAAACACTTCCCCTCAAGTGGTGCATGTAGATGGTTAAACATTTAAATAATAAGCTTCCCCTGAAACCAATATGTTTACCATCTCTTGAATCTCGAACTCAATAGGCTCTATGTAGTGATCACTGATGAAAAAAACTGAGTATAACGAATTTAATGAAGAAGTAAAATCTCCCAAACTTGTGTCTTATGTCTTGCACTATCCACGTGACGTCGAACTCATACCAAGACCAAAATATAAGTAGATCGCAATCTCTTGACAAAATCCTCATCTATATGAGACACTGAGCACTACAACGTAACTCCTTAAAGTGATAGCAAATGTGAGCATTGAGCACCATAAGAAAAATCACACACCTTTGCTAGATTTGTCAAGTCTTCGTCAACACCATTGTAAGCACGAACAAGTTATCTATAAAATCAATGTCCTGCTATAAACATGACTTTAAGATATGATAAGACACGTACCTGTGAAACCCAACTACAACATCAAATAAGCAATAATCAACTGTCTTCGTAATCACCTCTTCAAATAATCTCCAGAACGAGCCATAAAATCAATAATAATAAACTGAATAAAATTCAGTTCTATTCGAGACCTAATTTTCTTCTTTGTCCAATATCATATACAACTAGCAGTGGAAACTGCTAACTAGCAGTGGAAACTACTAACTAGCAGTGGAAACCAAGCAGTTTCATTCGAGTAGTATTAAGTATAAATGAGCCGTATTAACTTTGAAGTCTAAGCAGTATTAACCATAACAAAGACAATATTAACCTGATGCAACTCTGACTCCATAAAATCCTAATAAATCATATAATCTCGAACAATTGCAACCTGCTGCTGTAACATCCATCAGACCTAAAAATTTTGACCATATTAGGGTTTAATGAAAAACCCTAGTTTTCACCATCTCGATAATAATCATAATCGTCTCCCCTTTTTAAAGTATAAAGACAACACTTTAAAAGTGTCGCAAAAACCCAAAAATCACCAGATTCGATCATATATATAACAGGAGAACGAACCTTCTTTCCATCATGAACACGACTTCAAAACAACCTTGTAACATCCTAGATTGAGAGCCACGTGGCTCTGATACCAATTGTGGAGTTTGAATAACTCCTTAGATCGTTGTAAGCTCAGGTTGTTTAGACCTTATTAAGGATAATGATAACAATGAACGTAAAGTATATGCATAGTGGAAATAGCATAAGAACATTGATATCATAACAAGGTTTTTCATTCATTATCTTTCACTATTAGCCCCAATTCTACACGATCAACTGTAGAACGGTTATCTACAAACTAACAAGGATCAAAGATCCTTGAGGCTAAACCAACCAAACCATCTAGGCATTCGCATGCCTAGACACACACACACACGTTTTTCTATGCACACCCTTAAACTACACGCCTGATATCTCTCTATATAATAGAGATATCTAGGTTTACAAAGGATAAGAACAAATAAGATTAGGAAACTATAAATCAGCATTAAATACTATTTGACTAATCTTCAATCAACATTAATGTTGATCTTTATCTTTTAGCTGATCTTTATCTTATACTTGAATGAGGAGATCTTCTAGGAAATCTTCAAAATCTTCCATCTCTTGAAGAATTCCAGCTTTGCGTTTGAGTCCTTTTGTTTCATTCTTTTATTCACTTTGTTTCATCAAATCTATAATTCCCAACAACTTCTTCCGTCTTTGACTTATATTGGTCAAGGATAGAACGAAGTTGCATTTGTACAGTATGAAGTTCCAATTTTAATGAAGTTTCCTTTCTATTTCGGTCAGAGATAATTATTCTCATTTGTTCATCAATCTTTTGTTCTCTTTCAGTTAATTTAAACTTTGCCCGTTTTTCATACTCCCCGACCAGTTCCTTATATCTTGCAAGTTCAGAATTCAGTGAGTCTTTAACTACTCTATCCTGTTTATTTACTATCCTACTTTGTACACCCTCTTCATGCATTTCATCGATAATAGATCTTAATGCATCATTTTGTACAAAAGATACATTACTTTGTACAACATGTTCAGGGTTGTCTTCCGCATACTGATCATACGAAATAATATTACTATCACTCGTATAATCAGCTTCAAAGTCAACAACGTAGTCTTGTTGTATATTGTTTTGCATCTCGTGCACATCATGATGCTCATACACACTATCATGATAAGTATCATGATCTTGTACCTTAAATGGAATGTCTGAGTCATAAGATGTCCCGGCTTCATTGTAGATTGGATCTTTAGACGTAAGATTTGCTATGAACATGGTGTGTGTAGTAGGAGCCTCATCAACATCAGAGTCAAAGGCATCAAGTTGATCAGCTTCAAAGACATGATCCACGTTGAGTGCCAAATCTTGCTCTGGTGGATCATCCACATCATCATCAAAGTTGGTGACCTGTTCTCCTGCAAGAAACAACAATTGTTCTTCATCCAGAACTGCACCATTCTCCTGGGCTTGCATTAGCAGCATCTTGTCCTTGAAGTAGTTTGAATCCTGAGGTCGCTTTGGCCGAGGACATTCTCGTGCTATGTGCCCAAGTCCATTACAGTTGTAGCACTTAATGGGTTTAGCTTGACCAGGATTCACATTGCCAACTCTGTTCTGACCTCCTGCATTCCCAGCTCCTGCATTTCCTCTTGCATTGTTCCTCTGAAATGGTCGTCCCTGATTATTCGCAATGTATCTACCACGAACATCCTGAACAACAACTCTACCGTCTTGAACTGTAGCTTTGTTCCTTGCATTGGAAGAGGTTTTCTGAGTTGATTTGTTTGTTTTGAGGAAAATTTCGATTTGAACGATTGAGTGAGGAGGGAAAGTGATTGGGTTAAAAACCTTCAATCAAGTTTTTCTTTAACCAAAACTTCCTGAGTCCATTGAAAGTTATCAGCATGAGATGTTGAATTTTGTGATTAAGACATGGATGATTGTGTTGATACTGCCGAATCGACGCTTTAGACATAGGAGCCAACAGATCATTTAGTTGTTGAATGAACTTTCCATCATCATTCTGTTTCTCATTGCATTTACCTCTGTTGCTAATCAAATAAGACCATCACAACTGATCAAAGTTAGACCTTTCAAACCTCTGTTGATTTAGACTTCAGTTATGAATATGCTCCATTCAATAACATGTTTGTTCACAAATTTAGAGTTAAATGCTGCATTCTGGGACATAGTTCATCTTGATAGTTTCTTATGTCATTAATATCTTCAAAAAACCTAACATAGTAGAGCATGAATAGTCTCTCCTTTGATTTGAACGGAACATTCTAATTCATCCGTATAATTGTGAATCCCTGTCATCCTTTGTTAACTCACAGAACTTCTATAATCATCTCCAACATTATCCCAAATGTCATGTGGCGTCAGTATATTGGTTGATGAGTGTGTAGATGTCTTTTTGTATACCTTGAAGTTAGATATTCGAAGCACGAAATGTCAGCTTTATACCTTTCCCTTTTCTTCAGCAAAATGATCTGAAAAGACTCTAGCACGTTCTGGACCTAGTTGAAGTACAAAGCCCCTTAGTTTCTTCAGCAGGAGGTTTGTATGAACGATCCCATTTGAAATAACCTTCAGTAATCGATTTTTCAATATAAGTTCTCTTCATTATCATTTCCACGGACAATAAAATAATGCGTTGTTGCCAAGATTCAAAGTCTGTTCTGTCAAGCATTGGTGGGCGTGTATCGGAACCGGCATACTGGATATCTTCCGACATATTAGACATCCTATGAATTTGTTTGTGGAAATGATATCAGTCTTGATCGATCAGTGATAAAGGAGACTTGTGTTAAAGATATGTTTTAGATGTGATTAAAGTAATTATTCCACGGGATTTTACTAATCTTAACTGAAACCGAGAAATAAATCTTTCACGGGATTTTACAAAGTAAGAAAACCATAGAAAAATTAAGATTTTAGTGACATATTTCGCTTGGAAAAAATCAACATAATTCGCTTGATGACTTATGACATGTTTCGCTTGATGAAAACAAACATATTTCGCTTGGAGAACCTGTCATATTTTGCTTGTTTGAAAACTAACATATTTCGCTTGAAAATCTGTCATATTTCGCTTGGAATCAACCTGTCATATTTCGCTTGACAAATGTCATATTCCGCTTGAATACATATTTCGCTTGGAATCAACCTGTCATATTTCGCTTGATTCAAACCTGCATATTCCGCTTCCTTCAAACCTGCATATTCCGCTTCCTTCAAACAGAAGGTTAACTTCGAGCAAAACACGTATTTTTCCAACAAAATCACCAAAAACACACCCTTTTTGACGTTGAACCTTGATTTTTCTTGCACAACTAGTTACCTTATGCCTAGATCTTGCTTAAAAACATAACAATAAACACATCTAAGCACAAAAATCTGAGTTTTGATTTTCGAACCAAAAATCCAAAAAGTAACTAAAGAACACGATCTAATCAAGATTAGAACGCACAAAAGCTCACGAAATCACCACATAGCTCTGATACCAATTGTAGGATATCATATTTCACAGCCCCGGTGATGATTCTTGGATTTGGCTAGTTTCTAGAGAGAGAAACACATGGAGAGGTTTTTCTAGAGAGAGAAAGCTCTATGTGTAAAATGGAAAATGAATAAATGACTAGCTACCTCTTCCAAAGTTGGAAGAGGTATTTATAGTTCTTACAAATACAAGGTATTAGTACCCGGTTCAAAACCGATAATCATACGATTAACTATTAAACTACGAGCTATAATAAACAGTAAAATACACGGGGTGACCGAGTCTTTTTCTAATATCGAACAAAGAATATGTTGCAAACTCTTGTGATCAATAAACATAACACACTTCGTGCCATACAGATAGTGCCTTCACATCTTCAAGGCAAACACTACTGCACCAAGTTCTAGGTCGTGTGTGGTATAGTTCTTCTCATGGACCTTGAGTTGGCGGGATTCGTAAGCTATGACTTTCACCTTTTGCATCAAAATGGCGCCCAACCCTTTATGCGAAGCATCGTAGTAAACCACAAAGTTCTCACTTCCCTCGGGTAAAACCAAAATCGGCGCTCTACATAATTTTTGTTTCAACAGTTGAAACGCAGCTTCTGCCTTTTCTCCTTAATCAAACTTCATGCTTTTCTGGGTTAATTTTGTCATAGGCCTAGCGATCTTTGAGAAATCTTCGATAAATCATCAGTAGTAACCGGCCAAACCTAAAAATTAACGAATCTCGGTTGGTGTCTTAGGTGATGCCCATTTCTTGATTGACTCAATCTTTGCAGGATCAACGTGAATGCCTTCACTATCAATCACGTGATCGATAAATTATACCTTTGAAAGCCAAAAATCGCACTTTGAAAACTTGGCGTACAATTCCTCCATCTTAAGTAACCTCAAAATTAACTTAAGGTGCCCTTCATGTTTTTTTTTGCTCTTGGAGTAGATCAAAATATCATCGATGAATACGATCACGAACCTATCTAGGTACGGTTTGCACACCCGATTAATCAAATCCATGAATACCGCAGGTGCGTTAGTCAAGCCAAATGGCATTACTTGGAACTCGTAGTGACCATAGCGAGTCCTAAACGCCGTCTTTGGGATGTCTTCCTTACAAACTCAGAGTTGGTGATAACCAGATCTTAGGTCGATCTTAGAGTTGATCAAACAAATCGTCGATTCTCGGAAGTGGGTATCGGTTCTTCACAGTAAGTTTGTTTAGTTCACGGTAGTCGATACACATCCGAAAAGATCCATCTTTCTTCTTGAAAAACAAAACCGGAGCTCCCCAGGGTGAGGAACTGGGTCTTATAAATCCTTTGTCAGAAAGTTCTTGCAACTGAGTGGATAACTCTTGCATTTCTGCTGACGCTAATCGATACGGGGCTCGTACTACATGTGCAGCACCAGGGACTAAGTCGATTTGAAATTCAACTTGTCGAGTAGGTGGTAGTCCATGCAAGTCCTTTGGAAAGACTTTTGGAAATTCCCATACAATTGGCACGTCCTCAAGTCGCTTCTCCTCCGAATTTTCCTCAGCCTTCTTGGATGTAACCTGCGCTAGATAAACTTGACATCCTTTTTGAATATACTTCTAGGTCTTTGTACACAATATGATACTCAGCTTCGACTTACTTTCGCTGTCACAATCATCACCTCGGATTATCAATACTTCATCTCCATAAGGGATACGAACGATCTTTTCATCACAAACGATCACCATGTGGTTCTTTGCCAACCAATCCATACTGATGATGATGTCAAAACTACCAAGTTCTACGGGCATTAGATCAATGTTGAACGGATGACCTAATAATCCTAACGTGCAACCTCTAAGGATAACATTGGTTTATGAAATTCTTCCATCGACAAGTTTTATGGCATAACTAGTGTCTAAAGTGGACGACACAACATCAAGCAAGGCACTAAAGGTAGATGACACAAAACTCCTATCGGCACCCGAATCGAATAACATAGAAGCATAACAGTTATTGAGAAGTAACGTACCCATGATGATATTAGAATCGGGGTTTTCTCCTCCTCCGATGGCATAAGCCTTTGTTGTAGCTTCATTGCTCCTAGTCTTGTTTCTAGTCTTATTCCCACGGTTCTGATTCCTCAACTTAGGACAATCCTTCCTAAAATGTCTCGGCCTTCCACACTCATAACAAACAACACTCGGCTGATTCCCAACTAAGGTCCTCTGTTTGGTTAGAGCAACAGCGGCCGTACAGTCTCTAGCTATGTGACCAACCCTATTACAGTTTCCACATTTCATGGTACACGGTCCTTCATGGTGCAACCTGCACTTGTTGTAGTAGGGGAGAGATCCAACATACCCCTTTCTCTCATTCTTTCCTGCCGTCTAAGCTCTTGCCACATTCTGGCCTCTAACATTTTGTCGCTTGAAAGCTGGTTGCTGCCTACGGTTGTCCCTCGGATTATTTTCAAACCTTCTCTTGTTTTCAGCACTTCTTGCATATCCCTTCAGTTTCTGATCTATTAGGTTGTTAGCAATACGGATTGCATCTTGAAGTCTAGTGGGCTCAGCATAGATCACATTCCCCTGGATATTGTCAGGTAAACCCCCAATGAATCTATCAACCTTGTCCTCCTCATCTGGGACCATTCTAGTACACAACAGAACCAATTCTTGAAATCTCCTAATATAAGCAGTCAGGTCATTTCCTTTCATAGTCAAGTTCCACAACTCAGCCTCCATCTTCTGAATTTCATTTCTCAGGCAGTACACCTCAGTCATCAACTTCATAGTTTCTGTCCATGTCATGGCATATGCAGCCTCTATCCCAATCACTCTCTTATGCGAGTTCCACCGCGTCAAAGCACTGTTCAGCAGTGTGCATGTAGCATACTTTACTTGGTACTTTTGTGGACAATTACTAATGTGGAACACCGCCTCATCTTCTCGAACCAGCGAGTCAACCCAATGACTCCTTTCGTTCCATTAAAGTTAAGTGGCTGGCACTTCAGGAAGTATTGATATGTGCACTCTCGAGCAACAGGCATAAAACCTCAGAAGTTATAACTATTTCCTCCTCCGTTCCCATTACCATTTCCATTGTCATTTCCATTGCCGTTTCCTCTACCATTTCTATTTCCATTTACTCCTTTATTTCTGTTTCCTCCATTTCTATTTCCTCTATTTCCATTCACTCCTCTATTTATGTTTCCTCCTCCATTTCCACCTTCATAGTCATCACCATTTTCGTCTTCCTTTTCACCCCTACCTTCCATAAGGGGTTCTAGGTTTCTGCCAGCGTCACGAGCTTTCAACGCTTCTGCCACTCGGCGATCAATTAGTTTGTTAACCACTTCACGTGTCATCGTCACTCCAGATCGTGTGTTAGGCATTGTCCTACAACATAACAATACACCACACGATGAGATTATAGGTAATTCGAGATTATTAACGGGATTCAATAAAAATAACTGGTTTCATCACATGGAAACACACAATAAAATAAATTCATGATAATGCCACGATTTAGTAATAATGCAATATGCAACGAGTAAATGAAAATAGCATTAGATTAAGAACATCATAACATAGAATAATAGATATTAGATTTCGTATTACCAAATGTTAACGATTACATCATGGTTTCCAAAAGATAGGATTTACAAATCCCTAATAATACGCTACTACTAGATACTACGGATCAATACTAGAACAATCATGTGACAATCTAAGGATGGTAGCCTAAGTGCTTCCTAGCACAAGGCTCGAGCCTAGCAATCCTCATGCGATCATAAAATCAGAAACGTCGAATCTGACTCATCTCTCTACAACACGCAACTCCCTGCGCTGAAGTCGGGTAACTCTCTGACTCGCAACATCCAACGTGCCTTTAAGTCTCATATTATCCCGCTTTAGCTTACTGATCCTCTCTAACATAACAACACTCTGCTGACCCGTCGCTACAATCTTGTGCCCCTGATCCCTTTAAATGCTCTCAACAACCTGAACTCGGTAAACTAAGATCTCTATAGTGTGATCATGAAATCTCTATACCATGTCTCCCAACGTCTCATAAGTACCATTTATAGCTCCATCATCCTGAGCAGGCTCACGGATATCATCTGACACACCACAAGATGCGTAACCCTCTCAACTCTAACCTTAACCGGGTCCCTCGCACTCGTCTCAACCTCCTATCGAGCAACAGTCTCAACCACAACCCTAACATCTATCCCCTCAGCTCTAAGAGCATCATCATATGCAATATACTCATTAATCTCTGCCTGAATCTCAGGGTCGATATCAGACTCTGAGTAAGGCTCATCACTACCCCTGACAACAATGTCATCCCTCAAACTAGTCTCTCTAGGTACAAACGACTCAGAACTCTTATCCGAACAATCCTTTAAATTCGTCGCAGAATCAGAACTCCTAATCCTCTTAGGTGGTGGTAAAAGATCAGCACGTGCTGGTGACAATGCTCCAGGTATAGGTGAAGATATCGGTACAAATATGATAGGGGACCTACTCCTCTTGCGAGAAGGACTCGCAGAAGAAGAATGAGATGGTCTCTCAGTAATAACAGCAGATGAATGAGGAATTCTCGGTACTGATAAACATAACTGATGGCTAGATCTCATACCCGATGGTAGTGCTAGTGATGAATGATCCGAAGATTAATGACCATATGAAGAATCGGATAGGTCATCTGAAGAAGAATTCGATGAAGTCTCTAATGAATCATCCGAGGTAAAGAGATCTGATGAAGAGTAGTCGACTGAATGTCTCGCGGCAAGACGATGGGTAGGTAGCGGCCCAATCCTCTTCCTCGCAGTCATCATGTGTACCGGTCCATTTGGATGGTAGCAGTACGGTCGACCATGAGGAATAGGTTGTCCCGGTGCAAGAATCATGACTCGACGACGAAGTGCTCTAGATGCTGCAGGTGATCTCTAGGTAGAAAGGGTAATCTCAGTAAATGGTGTACCATGGGTGGGTGATAGTGGTGTATCAGGTATGTCACTGTTTGAAGAATTATCAGTCGATGATAGGAATGGTGAAGTAGCTGGTAGTAGGGGTATACGATCTGGTGACGGATCCTCGGATGGGTCAGACTCTGTATCAGATACGGGTGAGTAATCAGGTGATGCGGGTGTGTAATCTGGAGATGGTGATATAATGGGTGAAACAATAGGTATCTCGGTGGGTGTCAATGTGATATCAACATGAGTAGTAGGTGGGGTCACAATAGGTGTGGTGTCTGGGATGGTGGTAGGGATAGTGCCAAACAAGATAACTCGTCCAGCTGGTGTCCCCACACTCTCATCTGACGAATCTGATGAAACTGAGATAACGAAGATGGCCATGACCTGCACAAGAAAAAGTTTATATAAATTTTCTTTATATCAACCGTGCATGATGCAGGAAAAATAAATGAACGAATAACCATCGAATGTAGTGTCGCGAAATGAAATGCAATATAATTATAGTAATATCAGTTATACTTTGTATTTAATTATATATTACATATACATATTATGTATATGTAAGATTACGTAAATCACATACAATCACGTAGGATCACATACTGGTTATAGACCAGACCTAGTTATACTACCTGGTTCTCTATAACTTTGGCTCTGGATACCAATCTGTCACACTCCCAAATAGGGCCCGTCAGAATAAGTGTCCGGGGGCGTGACTTTCATGAATATCTCAAGTACAAAGCATAAAGAACGACTTCTAAGGGTACGTTTTTAAAAATAAACACCGTTGCATAAGTTCAAAATATTAATAAGGTTTTACATCGATCGAATCAATGTTTCAAGAGTTAAAATGCAGAAGCTTAAATGAGTTTCAACAACGGTATTTAAAACATAGGTAAAATCATAGATAAGTTCTTTAAATTCGGTCCGGGCAAATAGACTTCACATAAATCAAGCAACGACATCCAAGCTAAGCACCTGAGAAAAACATGCTTAAAACGTCAACATAAAGTTGGTGAATCCATAGGTTTAGTTCAAATATTATTAGTGTGGACCACAAGATTTTAAAACGTATGTGACAGTTATAGGAGATACAACTTCACATAAAGAGGCATTTACATTGCACTAAGCTCATGACACGGATGTTAATAGTGGAAAGTAGCATGTACACTGCCATATAATGCTTGCCCTTACAAGTGTCCGACCAAAGACCACCTAACTAATTTTGACATGATATACATCCGTTGGCCTGTACAGTCCGTCAAGTACCCAACCAGTAACAAATCACCAAACTCGGATAGGGATTATTAGTCCCAATAGATCTATTTATTCACTCACGTTCACTTAACCAGTCAGTCGGTTAAAGGTAATTAATGGTTCATGATAATTTGGACAATAATGGTCTAAACGCTACCTAGGCAACACGTAAATGAGGAAATTCTCACGTATAGTACTTGTGTCCAGTTTTAAAAGCAAGAATGTTTCTCACCCCAAATTATAAAACATTTATTCAAAACGAGTAAAGAGTGGGGCTATGAACTCACCTTAAGCGAGTAGTGGATCTAAAGAAATCAATCAAGTGATGACGAATCACACGGTCCTAGCGACAACCTAGCATATAGTTGTTGTTTAAGAATGATGTACAACGAATTAACTCTTTGCGCAAAGACTGGTCATCCGAACATGAGTAGACAAGGCGTATTATTTCAAAACATACTTTCTGAAATTATAAGTTTTTAACAAGTCTCGACACTTTAACAACTCTTAAAAATATTTCGTCTTTTAGTGTATTTTGTCTTTTAGTGTATTTTGTCTTTTAGTGTATTTCGTCTTTTAGTGTCCCGACACATCAAAGTTGACTCAATAACTGCAAATGTTAACCTAGACCCGACTCTTACGTTTTTCTCCATTTTATTATTAGTTTGATAATAAAATATATTTCTCGACATATATTCAATATTTATGAAGTTTCGACATGACCTTTCTTAAAATAATAACTTTCCCTTTTATATGACTCGACTCGTAAAATATCCGTTTTATAAAAAATACACCTTTATTGACCCGCAAAAACATCCGACAGCTAACTAAATCACGTTACAACATTTATTAAGTTTACAAATGTGACAGATAAATTTTTAGAACACTAAGTGTGAGCCACACATGGTTCGAACCATATGGACTCCAAAAAGATCAACCCGATCAATTTTTGACAACACCGCAAATATCACAACAAATCCATTCTAAACCTAACCTCCATCGACTTTCAATTCACGCTTTCAACAAAACCAATATCTAACTTAATCCCTTCGTCAACAACATTTAAAATCATTATATACGATAACCTCAAATAAATGATATAGCCGTAATAACAACAATATATATATCAAAATGATCACAACAAACTTTTATACACAAAACTACAACTATTTTTCATGTTCTTCCATTATGTTTAAAAGATTTAAAACTTGAGACTTGTGGTTTTATAGAAAAACATATAACGATTTTTACAAGGATCCGTTTTGTACACCTTGTTTAGAATAATCATAAGTATGTAAAAGTACAACTCATTTATAAAAAACATGAGATGACTTACAAGAAAAGATGACTAGAGGATGATTAGAGACTAGAACAACCCAAACGTTGTTTATAAAATACCCGAATATCAACCCGAACACTTTATCTTCAAATAGATTTGATCAAAGTTTGAAAAGTAAGAATTTGTATGTGTGTTTATGTTGGTTAGAACAAGAGAGAAGAGAGAAGAAAGATATGTATCTTTTTCTAGTGAGAGAAGTAGTAATGAATGTGTAAGATGAATAAACTTGGACCTATATGTATAATGTTTTCAAATTTTGGCATCCAAGGGTGGTAGGGGTGATGTGGTCTGATCGGTGCAAGAAGAGGGGGAGGAAAGGGGACCAAAATGATCTACAAATGGGAGTGAAGAAGAGGACTAGTCCTTTGCTAGTTTAAGGGAAACATGTTCCTTGATTCAAAATTCAAATTGAGCATCCTATGAGTGTGTGTGTGGTGATCGATTGCATGCATGAGCCAAAGGGGGACCAATTTGGTCTCCAACATTCTAGGGATATAATGCACTATTTGATTTAATTTCCTAGCTAACCTTGCATGCGTATACATGCACATTCATAGTTTAGGTAAAATGTGAATCGCGTAAATAACGAAAGTGAATAACGACTTCACGAAAATTTCTAAAATTTTAAATATTAACTAACGACGTAAAAACGCGTCTACTGATGAAAGACTACGATGTTTGGATGCACGGATCACTTCCGAAAATGATTCTCAGTAAATAACGGAACAACTTCCCGGTTAAACGTAAAAATTGAACAAAACATTAAAAATTCAAATTACCAAACGGAAACGGATAAAATATTGATTGGAAATTTACGGGGTGTCATAGTTTGCCAAAAGGTATCATCCCTTTCCAAGGTGAAACCTTTAGCATAACCTTATCTCCAACTTAGAACTCTAGAGGTTTACGCCTCACATCGGCGTAACTCTTTTGACGATCACGAGCGGCTTGAATTCTGTTCTTAATCTGTATAATCTTCTCGGTTATTTCATGAATAATCTCTGGACTAGTGAGTTGGCTATCTCCAACCCCAGTCCAACAGATAGGTGATCGACACTTATGACCATATAGTGCCTCGAACGGTACAACCTTAATGTTCGTATGATAACTATTGTTGTAAGAAAACTCTACTAGGGGTAAATGCCTATCCCATCCTTTTCCAGACTCAATCACGCAAGCGCGTAGCCTATCTTCTAGCATTTAGATAGTCCTTTCACTATGACCATCTATCCGCGGATGATAAGCAGTGCTCATATAGACATGTACCCAAAACTTTCTGGAGCGACTGCCAAAAATGAGATGTAAATCTGCTATCTTTATTTGAGATAATCGAAACTGGCACTCCATTCCTTGAGAATACTTCCTTCAAGTAAAGTCTCGTTAGTCTCTCCATTCTATCTGTTTCCTTCATTGGTAGGAAGTGTGCAGATTTTATGAGACGGTCGATGATTACCCAAATCGTATCGAATCCACTTAGTGTCTTTGGAAACTTGGTGACAAAGTCCATTGTTATCTTTTCCCACTTCCATTGGGGTATATCTTGGTGTACCAACAAACCGGATGGTTTTTGGTATTCAGCCTTAACTTTTTCACACGTCAAGCATTTACTGACATAGGTGGCGATGTCGGCTTTCATGTTGGGCTACCAGTACAACTATTTAAGATCATGATACATCTTATCCAATCCAGGGTGAATGAAATACTTTGACTTATGCGACTCATGCATAATCAAATCTCTTAATCAACCTAGGTGTGGTATCCAACTCCTGTTTCTAATACAGCGAGTTCCATCAGGACGAGTCTCAAACTCTTTGTCCATACCACGAAGGTTTTCATCCTTGACATTCTCTTCTTTCATTGCGTCGACTTGAGCATCCAGAATTAAGGACGGAAGGTTTAAATCGATTGTCATGACTAAGGCTCAAACTCGTAGCGGCTTTATCCTTTCCTTTCTGCTCAAGGCATCTGCCACCACGTTTGCCTTTTCAGGGTGATAACGAATCTCACAATCGTAGTCACTATGTAATTCCAACCATCGATGTTGTCTCATGTTCAACTCCTTCTGATCAAGGATACGTTGTAAGCTTTTGTGATCAGTGAACACGAACATTTTGTGCCATATAAATAGTACCTCCAAATCTTTAAAGTAAACACTACAGCTCCTAACTCTAAATCGTGTGTCGTATAGTTCTTCTCATGAACCTTAAGTTGATGTGACGCGTAGGCTATAACTTTCTCCTTCTGCATCAAGACGACTCCTAAACCTTTATGCGAAGCATCGTAGTAAACTACAAAGTTATCAGTTTCTTCAGGCAATGACAAAATCAACGCACTACATAGTTTCTGCTTTAACAATTGAAATGTCGCCTCTTCTTTCTCTTCCCATTCAAATTTCACACTCTTCTGAGTCAACTTGGTCATAGGCTTAGCGATTTTTGAGAAACCTTTAATAAATCGTCGGTAATAACCGACAAGACCTAAGAATTGTCGTATATCTGTTGGAGTCTTAGGCGATGCCTAATCCTTGATTGATTCAATCTTGGCAGGATCAACGTGAATGCCTTGACTATCAATCACGTGCCCGAGAAATTACACTTTTGGGAGCCAAAATTCACTCTTTAAGAATTTGGCGTACAACTCCTCCTTCTTTAGTAATTTCAAGATTTGCTTCAAGTGCTCTTCATGCTTTTCTTTGTTACGGGAGTAGATTAGGATGCCGTCTATGAATACTATCACAAACTTATCCAAATATGGTTTGCACACCCGATTCATGAGATCCATGAATACTGCTAGTGCGTTGGTCAATCCAAAAGGCATAACCTGAAACTCGTAGTGACCATAACAGGTCCTGGATGCCGTCTTTGAAATATCCTCCTCTCAAAATCTAAGTTGATGATAACCAGACCTCAGGTCGATCTTCGAGTAGATGCTAGATCCTTGTAGTTGATCAAACAAGTCATCGATCCTTAGGAGCGGATAACGGTTCTTCTCGGTCAACTTGTTTAATTCGCAGTAGTCAGTGCACATCCTAAAAGATCCATTTTTCTTCTTGACAAACAAACCCGGAGCTCCCCAAGGTGAGGAACTTGGTCTTATAAATCCTTTGTCAGAAAGTTATTGCAATTGGTTAGATAATTCTTGCATCTCCGAAGGGGCTAGTCAAGAAGGTGATCGTGCTACAGGTGCAGCAACAGGTACTAAGTCGATTTGAAATTCAACTTGTCGGGTTGGTGGAAGTCCTGGCAAGTCTTCGGGAAAGACTTCTGGAAATCCCGCACGATCGGTACGTTCTCAAGTCGCTTCTCTTCCGACTTGTCCTCCGCCTTCTTTTGAGTAATCTATGCAAGAAAGACATGGCACCCTTTTTGTATATACTTCTGAGTCTTGATGCACGAGATGATATTTAATCTAGACGTGCTTCTACTATCGCTTTTATCACCTTGAATGGTTAGTATTTCATTACCGAACGGGATGCGAACAATCTTCTCATCACTACATGCAACTTGTTCTATGGTTTTAAAATGATGCAAATATTTTAGGGTGTGACAGCAACAGTTGTAGGTAAAGTAGTAACAACATAAATGACTATTAATAGGAGTACGCACCAAGTATGTTCATACATCTATCTCTCTATGTAGATGGTATGGTAATTTCTTGTGGATGCAAGGCTGAGATCTGAGATATAAAGGGTTTGCTGGATGAAGCAAAGGATAATATAATGGTATGAATATCGTTAGGAATCAGAGTGGTAGTACTCTGAGGTTGTCACATTCAAGGTTTTACAACAAGAAGTTGGTATAGACTTTGTTGGAGAGACACTCTATACTGTCGTTGGAGCATACTCTATCAGGGGACTGTGATGTAGAAAAGAAGATGAGTAAATGGTCATAAGTATATGCGGTTGGAAGTCCGGAGTATCAGGTGGTCTGCCTGACATAGCATCTGCAGATATGGGTATGTTAGATGGGTTTGATCATGGGTTACAAACAATCGTACAAGTTCTTGTGAATTTTGACTACACCATGAGAAGATCGATCAATGTCATGGGCAAATCTATCATAAGGTACAGGTTAATGATACAGGGATGTGCACGAAAATGGGAAGCTAATTTACAGCATATGGAGGCTTTTTTGACAACTGAAGCGGGATATATGATGTTTACCAAGGCCGTGAAGGAGGTTATTTGGCTGAAGGGACTCTCGACGAGCTGAACTAAGACTAGTAGCGGTTGTTGCTACTGATGCCTTGATAGAGGCGATCCCTAGTCCAAGGTTCCAGCACTGGTTTGAAGTTGTTGCGTGTTGGAGATGGCTAATATAATACTAAGGTTGAAATTCTCTTTTCTATTGCTCATGCTACAGAAAGAAAAAATAAAACCCGTCCTTCATTCTCAGCCATTGAAACTAGGTGAATATTAAATCCTAGCCATTCAAAAGAAAATACCACATACATTTTAGTGAACACACACCAAACCATTCACATATATCTAATAAAAAACACACACATCATATCTTTTCTCTCACTTTAACAACCCTCAACCATTTCCCACCACCACCGGTCAGCCGGACCTCCACCCTCCGCCGACACCCGAACCTCAACGGAACCTCAACCGGACTTCAACACCGCCGAACCTCAACGGAACCTTGTGCCGCCGACGAAAAAATTTGAAGGTTTTTTATAAATCTATGATTATTAGTCATGTTTCTTAGGTTTTTTTAACAGATCTATAAATAATATTAGTAGATCTTCGTTTTATAGTTTTTTGCGTTTTCTTACAGCTAGAATGTTGCCGCCGCCGCCACCGGTCTCTCGCCGAAATGGTGATGCCGCTGATTTCCGAAAGGTTTGTAATATAGATTTGAGTTTTTAATAGATGTTTTTGTGTTTTTTTCAGATCTGTCTCGCCGGAAAAGCTGTTGCTACCGGAAAAGTTGCTGCTGCCGGATTTGAAAAGTTGTTGCCGCCATATGGATTAATGATCACTGTAAAGTTTATTATTGAATTTGTGTAATTTTTTATAAAGTATATGTAAATTTTGTTTATTTTTTTATAAAGATTATGTAATTATGTAATTTTGTATAAGAAAGACAAAATGAAATACTGTATGAATTACAAGAAAATGTGAAAAGGATGTGACCTCACTTTGTTTAAAAAACTACTTGACCATCTGCCCCAAAACAAAAAGCCAACTAGACCATACAGTATAAATTAGCAAAAAGAAAAAATTTAAAAGCCACTTGAAGATAAAGTGTAATTTATTTCGATGGATTATAAAAAGAGGCAATGTGGTATGCATTTCAACTTTGATGTGATTGGTGATCGTCTATTGTGAATTATTGGGCGTGTTTTATTTCACTTTTGGTAATGTAAAAGTTCATATCGGAAGTATATAGCAAATATAGGGATCGTCGGCATTGCAAAAATGATATCAACAAAGCTATATATAAATGTTTGTCTCTTATATAAAATTGTTTATATAAGTATAAAAGTATAGAACTTAAACAATATACAAATCCATATACTATATAAAAGTATAAAACTTAAAAAATATACAAATCCATATACAAATTATATATTTTCTTTTTTAAATTACTGAATCGTTATACAAATTTTTTAAGAAATTTTCCTATTTGCCCCAATAGTACACACACTAATCACATTTTGCTTTAAGTATTTTCTGTTTCCCAAAATGCCCTGGGAGACCAAAAAAACTGGGGAGACTTTCATGCAAAAAGTGACATGTGTCTTGGGAAACCTGGGTCCACTTTGGACACTTGTCAAAATTTGTGTGAAAGTCTCCTAAAAAAAATTAAGTCTCCCAAAAAATTATGGTCTTCCAGGATATTTTGGGAACAAAATTTTTTTTGGAGCAAACATTACCAACACATGTATACTTTTGGGGCAATTAGAGAAATTCTCTAAATTTTTTACATAAAAGCTGTTGGTACACTCAGGTCGAATGGCTGAATTTGCAACTTCTTTTTGAGATGCACTTAAAAAAATACCCCACCAACACAAAAACACATACAGTATATGTTTACTTTGAACTTCAATCATGCATTTTCTACTTTGAACTTCGACTTATATGTTTACTTTGATAAATTATAATGTTTTTTTATATTTTTGTTGATAGATGATATACGTTGCTTAAAAATTCAGTATTGTATGTTTAATAATTGACTTTTTACATGTGACCCGTGCAACGCACGGGTATTACACTAGTTATTATATATTACAGTAGTATGCATATTAGATAGTTTAGGAGGTTAAGTGTTGGTTTAGCATATTATTAGCCAAATAGGACTTGTAATCAGTTTGGGCTTGCCTTACAAAACAAGCAGTTGACCGATTCCTAATATCCAGGATTAGAGTCGGTCTCCTAATTGGTTTAGGAACCGAATCCCCCCTCATTCTCTATAAAAAAAGGTGAGGGGGGAGGCAAACTTGTACCATTATCTTCTTTTCTTACTCAATACAATAAAACGTTTGAGGGTTAATCTTGTGCATATTCTTGTCGACTGTTACGAGTTCCAATTGTGAGGGTGTCGAGTTCTTCCTGGAGTTATCGATAGGTGTGTTTATTCCGTGTTCTAGTCAACCTGTTGTTAGTTCTTCTAACAAGGTTGTTTAATAAAAGCATGACAATTCAGATATAAGAAAAATAGAAGGGTTCGTTTGTGGTACCAAAGTAAGGTAAGCCTCGTGTGAATCCTCAATCGGTCAAATCTCCACATTTGTATTTCAAAAACTCACTACTCCGTATTAAAGTCTAAAGTCATTCACTATCGAAAATAGTCTGTTATTTACTCTAGCAAACTCAAATGTTTCATGCATTTTTGAAAATAGGTTGCTTAAACAATTTAAGTTCTAGTACAAAACAAATTCACTCAGCTACTATGATTATGCACTTTCAACTTTGTAAGAGTTTTAATCAACCCTTTAACAATTTTCCAGAACCAAACCAAGTTCATCAAAGCTAACGAAGGCGGAATTGTCAGCATGCTGTAAAATCCCATCGGGTAAATTTGCTTCACCTGAAACGACACACGAAAAGGGTGGTCAGAGTAGGTAATGTTGATGTGCACCAAGGCTTTTGGTTGTTAGTTGTTACAACTTTCGCACCCATGAGGGTCCCTGCAATATACCTGATAAAAATGTGTAGACATATGGTAGAAAAAGAAGAAGAATAAGATGACCCTTGCAAACTGCACGAAACAGAAAGCATCCATGTTGTCACGTTGATGTCACAAGAATGATAATAAAGTATGTTTAAAGACTCGTCCCGTTAGGCCACGTAAATCTGAGTCAAAGACTCGCCCTCCGCGGGTAATTAAAATGAACAAGCTAGGAAGACCTATCCGTTTACCCATTTACTTTAAGAAGGCAACTTCAACCAATTCACATGGAAACAAGTCATGCCGAAAAAATGACAATGATATGTTAACTAGCCGGCCAATCCATCTTTTTGAAACACATGAAAGCTACACGTTTATATGTTAAGCAATGCATTGTTAAACTGTAAACTTCTTCTCCCATTATTTTTTGCAACCTCTTATTCTGAAATAATTCGTGACAAAATGTTTGTATGTTAATTTGCGTGTAGATTTTATTTGTGAATTACTTTAAAGAGATTTAGGATATGATGGACGTTACCAGCCACCCTATAAACAGAGCAATTCCATCCAACACGTAAAGTGTGGAGTTCTTCTTCCCGGCAACATCCAGATACCTACAATATGCATATCAATATATTGGTTTTTGGACTTCGAATATGAAATAAGAAAAAGTTATGAAGCGTTTTCTTTGTCAATGAATACCATCTTAGGTTCACAAAGGGTGTCGTGATCTCTGTGAAAAGAACAATGAGGATGTAAAACTGAACTCGGCCGCTTAGAAGGGATTGAACAATGGCGGCCATAGAGAGTCCATGGTGCAATATCTGCAAAGGGAAGAGTGAGCTAAAAATTAATGTAAGTGTAAAATGGGAACAATGATTTGATCGAAACCATATTAATGTCTTCTATCTATATTTTCTAAATACTACTAAAAAGAAACTCGATTAAATGTTTGAAAATATTGTTGGCCATACAGGCAACCCGCCAAAGAGCTCTGTACTTATAAGCTAGAAGTTACAGTTTGACCCATGTGCATATGAATGGGTTGTTTTGGGAAATGTTTATCTCTAACGGGTCAAACATGTACTTTAAGAAAATGGCTTAAAAGGACAATTAGTTTAACAAGTTAAAAGTCCCCGAAATGTTGAAACCTTTTAAATCAGTTTATTAATTAAATGGTGTTAAAGGTCTATAACATTTTATGTGCAAGGTCTGAGCCAAGCTTCAGCTCATCACATATACGGGTTCATATAAGCCCATGGGATTTGGCGGTGTATGACCAAACCAAGACATCCACATACTTACATATTCAAAACCACCTAAAGTCGGCCAAGTCCAAAGAATCATCGCCAGGTCGGACAAAAAGTATCCAATTGACATCTGCAAAGATAAATGAACAAATTGTTATGTAAGCACATATAATTTTCTTCACCATTCTTCATGGCACGGGTCACACTCCTAGTTCTTAGAGTTGAGACCCCTAATCATATCTTTATCTCATCATATAGACGAGACCCATAAAAAAGAGTCATATACATTATAGATTTAAAAGCATTCAATGAGTAAAATCAACTAAGAATCATGAATTACAAAAAGAATACAATCAAAGAGACATACCCCAAGTAAAGTGTCAGAATATGGAGATGATCGGTTGATTATCCACTCTTCATTGCCATGTTCATCGAAAAGATCTGAGATGACCAGAAAGTATAGAGAACCAATGGCTACCAAGATAGCATGGAATGTCGAAAATCCCCTAAAAGTGTAAAATAATACCAAGTTAGCAAATGAAAATTTATGCCTAACCTCTAGGCAACAAAAAGCTGGAGTAAAGACGATAAGTAAATCATGGTAAAAGAACATTACCTGTTTTTCCATTCAAGTTTTTTCGTGTTTTCAAGTTTGATAAAACCTTCGAAGACCAAGGGGCTAATTATGGCCGTCAATTCGTAAGCCTTCAAGAGAAAAACATAAATAAGAAAAAACAAGCACATTAAGATACAATGTTAAAACAAGATATCAGATCGAACTTCTATTCTAAACTAGCAAAACGTATAAGTCTTACGATATGTTACGTCCAATTCAAAAAAAAGTTTTCTACCTTTTCTTCTCTCTTCTGTTATGTTTTCTTTTTCTCCAACTCAATTAACGTATTGTAAAACAACAGAGAAACCAATACTTACAATTTTACACATGAACATGCCCCCCAAAACCGAAAACAGCCACAAGATTTGGTTACTTGAAGTTGCATGACTAGAAATGGTACTATAACAAGTAGCAGTTGTTCTTCCTTCCATAAGTTTTTCCAACATTTGACGCACAAACCAAACTGCAGCAAGAACACACTACATACCATAAACCAAAACAGCTCATAATCAAAACACATGAACAATTGGATGCATATGACATATGCCCATAACAAAAAACTACATAAAAATTTACAAAAAACCGATATACATACAAAGCTTATGTGAAGACTTATATGTAGCAAGATGATATTCCTAAGCTAGTGATTTATGTAGACCAAAACTAGTCTTAGCTGGACTTACAAATTGGGAAAGAGGGTGTTTGTATATTTGCTGAATGTGTTTGGGCAGTTTGGTATATATTGCATTATGAAGACTATTATTTGATGGCCTCATTGCTTTATTAAGTAGTAGAGATAATGAAGTTTTTGTGTGTGTTATGATGAAACAGATTACGCGCTGATATATATAGTTGCAACAGAATTGATTCTAATGACAGTAGTATTTGATTATTTATGGACTATTAAACGTGTAAATATCTTAAGTCGATTACGTGCTAATAATGTTTATGAGTTTTCTAAAAAATAAGCTCCTAAATAATACTCCGTAAGCTATTTCAAAAAGCTTTTAAAATAAGCTCCGCCATCATCCCCAACTAAGCTCCAAACTCACCACTTCCATAGACTAAACCGATACAATACATTCAACACGTAACCACATAAATCAAATTTATTTTTGGAACTAGAAACTAACACATCTCACACTTGTCATTGTTGTGACTCTAGCGCACAACCACTTGGTTGGAGAGCATTCTGACCCTCACGAATAAAGCTTCATCAAAAGCCCATGGGTGAAATATTTTTAATCATGTGACCAACTAAAAAAACTCAATACTTGATAGTAAGGTTTTCAAGATCAGAATCATACTGAGGATCGTTTTCGATCGAGATCGTAAGATCGGATCGAGATCTTAAGATCTTACTATAATGTTATTTTCATAATAGTCTTTGTAATATTATACAAATCTACAAATGATTATATATCATAAACATAAAATTATATGAATTTTTAATTAAAATATTGTCCTAAATTATGATTATGAAATGTTTAAGAACATTAACACGTTACTTTTTTAAATTCTACTAAACACAACTCATAAATTTGTAATTTTTTAGTTTATGGTACGAGAAATGTAAGATCGGATCGGAGTAGATCTTAAGATCCTATGATCAAGATCGGGATCTCATAGGATCTTAAGCTTGTGTAATATGCTCAAATGCTCACACGTGACCCACACATGCTCAAAGTCAAAGAATCAGTCAAACTCTTCTCCACTGATTTTTCCGCCTAATTTCTAACAGAATTTTCCGCACACTCCTACTCACTTCTACTCTATAAATACTCATTTCTAGCTCATTTGTATTCATTCATGATTTGTAAACTTTCACTTTCTCTCTGTAATTCACAAACACTACATCATTCGTATAACAAATCCATTGATCTTCAATTTCGTGTTTCCTTTTCTTACTTGGAATGCCTAATTGATATCATCTATCCTTCATTTCTGTTATAAATAGTTAAGCTCATTACAATTGGTATCCAGAGCCCTTTCCTGGCAACAAATTCAGTTACAATTCTGTTGTAATTGTCTAACTAATTCTGTTACACTTTCGGCGAGTTAGTTCATTTTTTGATCACTTCACTTCACAAATCCAGTTCTTTAATCTTCCATCTTACACTATACAATGGTTAATACACGATCAAATCATGGAGGAAATGGTGATCCTAACAATGGATTGTCCACTTTTGATCTTAACAACACCTTATCTGTCATTCAGAGGTCAATAGACCAGATTAATGGAAACATTAATGGATTGTTGATCTTTCAGCAATTTGCTACTGGCGAACTTAATAAGCTCACTAATGGAGAAGGAACAAGTAATAGAGGGGGATCAGGTTCACAATATGGGAGACTTACAATGTTTGAATTCCCTAAATTCTATAGAGAGGATGTGCAAAGGTGGTTATACATAGTGAATCAATTCTTCCTACTTGACTCCATTGCTGATGATGAGAAAGTAAGGTTAGTTTTCATGCATATGTTTAATAAGGCACTAAATTGGCATAAACTCATTAGGAAATATGGTGAAAATGTGCAATGGACTGTGTATGAAAGAGAGGTTCAAAAACGTTTTGATTTTGTATTTGAGGATCCAATGGTGGAACTAAAAAAACTTAAAACAGGTCATTACTGTACAATTGTATCAGGAACAGTTTGAGGCCTTGATGAATGAGGTAGAGTTAAGTGAGGCTTATGCAGTGAGTTTGTTTATAGGTGGGTTGAAAGATTAAATTAGTATGTCAGTGAGGATGTTTAAGCCAGACACCCTGACCGATGTGTATTGCTTAGCCAAAATGCAAGAAGCAACATTACAGGTTCTTAAGACTAAGCAAACTCCACTTTTATCAACTCATAAGACTCCTTACACTAATAGCTATGCTAACAGGAGTATGACATATCCACCTAAAACCACCACCACTGCTTTAGCTTTACCTGCACAACCAGCACAACCAACACTGGAACTAAGTCTGCTTATGTACAACATAGAAAACAGCTAACACAAAAGGAGATAGCAGACTAGAGGGCTAAGAACCTTTGTTTTTACTGTGATGAGAAGTTTGTGCCTGGACACAAGTGTAGTGGACAGTTATTTTCACTGGAAATTTATGATGATGGAAGTAACTCAGAAGATTGTGAATTAAAAGAACTGTTGGATAAACGAGTGGTATAGAACTTTGGGGAATCTATAGTTGAAGCACCATTGATTTCCTTGCATGCTCTGACTGGGGAAAGAACTTATAATACAATGAGAGTTAAAGCCTATGTTGGAAAACACACAATTCACTCCCTCATTGACTCTGGTAGTACACACACTTTCTTGGACCTTCGAGTTGCTAAAAGACTAGGCTGCAAGCTTAAGGCAACATGTCCTATGGATGTGTCAGTGGCCAATGGACAGATCATGAGTAGTCTATATGAATGCAAGGGATTTAAATGGACTCTGCAAGGTGTGGAGTTTACATCAGATGCTCTCATTTTACCTTTAGGAGGCTGTGAAATGGTGCTTGGGGTGCAATGGTTGGCCATTGTAGGAGACATTAAGTGGAATTTCAAAGACTTGGTCATGGATTTTGTGTACAACAACAAAAGAATGGTACTGAGAGGGACACAAAAAGCCACTTTGCAATGGATGTGTGGGAACAGACATCTGATTTAGTACAATTTAGTTATTAATATATAAAATATAATATATGTGAAAATAAACAAATCACTTTTAAAATTCAAAAAGCAATAAGTTTAATTTCACAAATAAAAATATATGTATCCGGAAGTATCGGTTTCTCGCTTCGTTTTCCACAAAGTTTAAAACCGGACCCGGGTCGTTATGTCCCAACGAGACCGCGAATTTGAAAATCGAGTTTGGTTTGTGAACAATGCTTGAATAATCAAATATTTGATTGGATTCTATTTCTACGGGAAAAAGCAGTAAAAGGCAAGCTAAACTAAAACGAAAGCAATTACAAAATTAAAAACGTAAACGGGACGTAAAAACGCGACTTAAAAAAAACTAAATTATCAAAATTTAAACCTAAAATGATTTTTTAACTTTTAATAAGCCCTAAGTGACTCAAATGTAAGAGCAAAGAAAACAACACCAAAAACGAAAGCTTTTAAAGTTAAAAACGCGAAGAAAACGAGAACGGGATCGAAACCCGTTCTTTAAAAAACGAAATTGTAAAATTTTAACCCTACGAAAGCAAATTTAATTTTTCTAGGTCCTAAATGATAAAAGAAATTTTTCTAAAAAAGAATTAGATTTTTTTGACTTTTATTTTATTTTTTATGATTTAAAAACAGTTTTAATGAAATAAAATTATTAAAAATAGTAGACTAAATGAGAAAAATCTGAAAAAAATCATTAAAAGTACTTTGAAGAGTGCTGAATTCAGGAAAAATAAAAACTTAGAAAAAGAGCTTATAAATAAGCTGGAAAAAAGCTTTTAAGGGCTGAAAGGCAAAAGGGGGGAAAACCCTTATATAATAAATTTTGCACAACTCTACCAGATGGCCCTACTGGTGCCGGTGGTAGAGTATGTGTATGCTAAATGCTTGGTTGAGAGGGGGGGGGGGTCTCGGGTTCGAGCCTTGTGCTCACCCTTGAGACCTCTCTACTACCATATTTTTTTTGGCAAAAATTTTAAAAACAACTTTTCTCATAAGCTTAATATAGCACATTTTTGTAAAAGCACTTTTATTGAAAAGCAGTAAATGAGCCAGAATTAAGCCATTAAGCCACCAGTTTTGTTAAAAACCTTAGAAACTTTAGAACCAAAACCAAAATAAGCTGTAAGCTTAAATAAGCTAGACATGAGCTTAATAAGCTGAGACTAACTTAAAACTAATACCTAATAAGCACAACTGAATAAAAATAAGCTAAGAAAACAACCAGAAAAGCACTTAAGAGCAAATAAGCTCTTATGCCAAAAACAGCATACCAATAGCCTAGGGACAACTTTTTGGGCTTAAATTTTAAGCCCTTAAAGGAACCTTGTGGCTTAATGAGTTATAAGAGCTTAAAGATTGACTTATGGACTTCTAAGATCAGCAAAGAAATCAAAGTTTGAAAAACAAATAAGCTAAGAAAAAGGCTTGTGAACGGCTTGTTCACTCAGCATATGTTGATTTTTCAAATTTTGCAAAGACAAGAGGCAATATGCAGGCCTAAAAATAAGCTAGTTAAATAAGTTTAAAAAACTAACCTAAGCTCAAACAGATTAAATATGAACTAAAAACTACTTGAACACCAATTTTTAAATTCTAAAACCTATGTTTACTATCTGCAAAATGGATTTGAAAAAGGCTATTTTAAAACTGAAAAAAAAACTGCTAAAAACTATGACAGATTTTGACTAAGATAAAACTAAACCTACAGGCACATACACTACTGCATTTGGACACTTAAAAGAACATAAAACAGACCTTAAACCAAGCTTTTAAGCAAGGATCCAATACAAGCAGTTTTAAAAGCTTTTGGTACCACAGTTTAAAACACCTTGACAGAAATACTTAAAAACCAACTTTTAAACCGAAACACCTTTAAAAACAGATTAAAAAGACTTAAAGACAGCTTGCCAAAAGTGGCCAAGTGACCCAAAAGATTTTAAAACCAATTTTACCCATTTTGACCTACTATCCCAAACACCCCTTAAAGTTTTCAATATCAATTTTTAAGGTGATTAAGAGTGATTTAAGCCTAGGTATTTTAAAAACAAATGATTACCAAACAACATTAAGCAAAAATAAACACAATCCAATAACAAATAAGCACTAAAATAAGCAAAAGAGCAATGAGCAGTATTAAGGTAAAAATGGACATTTTTAAGTAAAAAAACTCAAACAAAGGACATATAAACATAAATCAAAAATAACAAGCAGACATAAGCAATAAAAAAGCAGAAATAAGCCCTAATGAGCAATGCTACAGTAATAAGCTAGAAATGAAAAATAAGAAACTTACAAAAGTCCAAGCTTTTGTATGAATAATTCTTAGACCCAAATCACTTTCTAACACCTCCCATGAGGTTCTAATCCATGGCCTTCCAAAATACACCATGCTCCAAGATTCTTCAAGTATTTCTCTCTCTTTTTTTCTTGATTTTTAAGATTTTTGAAATTTTCTTAAGTACTTTGTATTTAGGCTAAAACAGATTTATAATATGCTTGATTCAGAACTTAAAACAACTTTGAGACACTTTAAAACAATTAGTAAACATAGGAATTGAAACTTAGACTTTAAAACTTAAAAACTCAAAATTTCATTAACTTAAAAGGAAATTACAAAACTTGGAATTTTAAAAATACATTAAGTAAAATAAGATGGAAAAGTAAAACTAGATGTCACAAAGGCTTACAATGAGTCCTATTTTATACTAAACGAGCTAAGTCTTGGTCTTCTTTGATGTGTTTCTTTTGTGAGAGGGCTGAGCCTTTGTGCTAGTTGTGTGAGAGAGTTCAAATCTCAATCTTGGCCATCCAATATGAGTGTTGCCCAAGTCTTATGATCCCAACCATCCATTTCTTTTCATGTTCCCTTGTCGAATGGTGTAATTGGGGATTGCCAAGGTGGCATATGTCCCATATGAAGTGGGGTTTGATAGGATAGTGATGGGTTTGTCTTATGTTGCAGGGTGTAGGGGGTAGAAGACAATGAATAGTGGGGCAGGGGTTTATTGCACACATGGTCCTTGTGGTGATATAACTTTGGGGGAGTTGACAAATTAAGCCTTTGAGGTTGGTAATTGTTTGCACCGTTTGTCCTTAAAGGACTAACGGTGTAAAGGTTAAAAGGGTGATGGGATAACAGGCTTGTTAAGTGTTTATGGGTTATGGTTTTGGGCTTGTTTGTTGGGCCAGCTATAATAAAAAGAGTTTGGCCCTTTTTTTAAAAGTATAAGGCTTATAAGTCTTCATGTATTATCTTAATGGGCTGACCCAGCCCATGGGTGCGGGTTAGCCCATTTAACATTTCTTCGATATCGGCTCCGCCTTTTACTTTACCTTTTTCGGGGTTGACTTGTTGACTTTTGATTTGACTTTGGTTGACTTTGTCGGGGTTGACTTTGGTTGACTTTGACTTGTTGACTTTTGATTTGACCTTTCTTTCACGCTCTTTCCGTTCTCGTGCTCGATTTTGTCGCTTTTGGCTTTGTTTTTGTCCTTTTCTTAGATATCCGTTTCCTGCACAATACAAATGCAACAAATACAATGTATTTTTGGCACATTTTTGGTCAATTAAGTCCGTTTTTAATAGAAAATGGTATGTGTAATTAAACACATACCAAAATCCCCCATACTAAGATATTGCCGTGTCCTCACGCAATGATATAAGTAAACACTTAAGAAAACTAAGAATCTCGATCCCCCTCGACTAATTACCTCGAGAAGTAGCTAAGTGTTCATCAAGGAGAATTAAAGAATCAATAGCTTATAAAAGCCCTGTTTTTACCATTCTTAAAGATATACACTTATTCCTACACATATTTTTGTATTTTTTTTCCTTTTTTCTCATTTTTTGTGTACTTTTATTTTTAAGCAACTAACTAATATATTTGACTTTTGTTATTTTTATAACTTTTAGAGATCATAGAACAAGACGCACTTTAATCCCAAAATGCCCCAAAAAGGATAAATTCATCGTTCCCGACTTTTCACTTATTCCAAACCAAGCTTAAAACGAAATAACCGTTAAATACAAGTTAAGATGCTAACACTACTCATATTTATAACTTGTGAACTTTTCACTCCTGACAATTATTATAAATATTAGGTGAATGTGCCATTTTGAATTTCAACCATGGATCAACGTTTTGCAAAATTACTATG
>BQNB010073896.1:0-31969 GCA_026074375.1 Tanacetum coccineum
AAATTCATAGGTTTGAAATGTAATAGTTGAATACAAGTTATCATAATGGAAATATTTGCATTGCAGGGATAATTATCATGAAGAACATTATTATCATAGAGAACATTATTATCCTGGAGAACATTATTATCATGGAGAACATTATTATCATGGAGACCATTATTATCATGGAGAATATTATTATTGCATCTAAGCTCATGACACCAATACGTTAACAGGGAATATCACCGTAGTGACATTGGTTGGAGAACAAATGTCCCCGTGGAAAGGTAACTTGCCAAGGTTACCCATTAGGTCAAATATAATGTGTTTGGCTACCCCATGAACAAGTATACCAACGGGAGCCGTCGCCCCCAATAGATCTATCCACAATATTCGCGTTCACTCGTAATGCAAGTAATTAATGATTCATTATATGGAAATAATGGCACTGGAAGATACTTAGGCAATAATATATCTGGATAGTATACATATTTAGAAAACACTTGTATTCATGGTTTATAGCAGGTATCACAGGTTTATAAAGTATTCAAAAGATTGAAATGTGAGGTTATGAACTCATTAAGTCTTTGAAAAGTAATCACATTGTTATAAGATAAACGAGTATGTAAAAGAGTTTGTAAACAAGCATGTATCCCCCTCGCGGGTTTATAAAACATGTAAATAAGTAAAGGCGAGGTTATGAACTTCACCTTAATAGGGAAATCTGATTGATGGCAAAAGTATATCAAATGAAATGCGTCGGTATGGTAGTACGATGTTATCTACTCGAACGGGAAAGTTTAGTATATCAATTGAAAGAAAGCAGCTTCGTCACGTAACCTGGGATAATATGTCGAGTCTTAGTTTGATTGTCAAATCTTCATAATGTTTAATCATGTTTGATTTATTAATTTATGGATATAGTGTATCACTGTTCGGGCTATCATAATCCAGAGGCCATGTGGTATCGTTTGAGGAGCCAGGGCACTTTAAATCGTAAACCCAGCAAACTCGTCAAAACAAATACCCAAATGGAACCCCTCACATGAAATTCCCTAGTATCGTGATACATTATAGTTTTAAGTGATAATGTTTTAAAACATATATTTTTATAATTAATATAAAAATATAATATTTTAATAGTTTGCAAAATTGACAAAATATACCCTTGGATTATAAACTTTTACAAGTTTAGTCCTTTATATAAAAAGTATTTATATATTAAACCTTTAACTTTGAAACTTGGCAAAATAAGTCCTTATAGTTATAACTTTAATAAAATGACATTTTCAACCCTTTTAGTTATAAGTTTCAAAAAGTTACGATATATACCCCTATGCATGAAAAACATATCGTTTTTAGTCCAAAATCCATAATAATGATATTTTTCAATATGAAAAGTAATTTGAAGGTTATAGCTTATTAATATAAGCTAAAATAAGATGTTTTAATGTAACGAAAGTTTAAAATAATGATTCGTTAAGCTAGAGATCAAAACGGGTCATTTTAGGGTTTTAAAAATGAAAACGCGCGGGTTTTAAGCTTCAAGCTTTTAAGACTCAATAAAATGTTTATAGAAATGTTAGTTAAGCTTATAAAAGTAGCTTATAACAACAGCTTATGATAATTGCTTATAGATTAAAAGAAAATGAGTATTTAGGGTTTCATGGGCTCGGTTTGGATCAAAAAGGAAAAACACATGGATTTTTTAGTTCAAAGCTTTTAACAATGGTTAAATCATGATCATATGAACATTATAAGAGTATGGAAATAGAAATGGAGCTTATATAACAAGAATTGAGCTTATGGATTCGAAAATGAGTCGAAATGGGTGATTTAGCACTCATACGCCTAGAAAACACTTTGGGATTTCGTTTTTCTTGCTTCTTGACTTCTATTCTGAGCTTAGGGACTTATTTTGATCTTATATTGCTTCCATGGAAGTGTTATAAATCCATTTTAGGGTAAGAGAGGAGTTGTGGGGGATGAATTGAAATGAATGATGTCTTGGCCTATTTATACCACTCGAACACACTTAGGGACCAAGAAAACTTGGAGTAGGGATCAAGGGGCTGTAGGAGAGTGACTCATGAAGGCTATGGATGAGTAGGATAAGCTAGCTAAGCAAGGTGGAAGGATTTTAGGATGTTTGGGTGTTCGACTAGAAATGGAGCAACAAGGAGGTGATGTAGCTCATTGGTGACCAAGTATCTCAATTGAGGTGCTTGTAAGCAGATAGGGGCTGAAGTAGGTGAGTCATGGAGGTGTGTGGGTTGTTGGTTAGTTTTCAAATGGGTCAATTTGGAGGGAAAACGGTTATCGGGTCCTTTAGGGCTCATTTAGGGTTTTTAAGGTTTTTCTTCGAGCTAGGGTTAGGGTTTAAGGTAGATTAAGGTTTAGGATTAGTGTTAGGATTGTATTTTAGTGTTTAGGATTAGTGTTTATGGCTTAGTTTTAAGTTTTAGTGCTTAGTTTTGAGGTTAAAGTGAAACTAGGGTTTAGGGTTTCGTTTTAGGGTTTAGGGTTTTAAAATGTGTATGAGAGCTTAGGAGTAGAGTAATTAGGATTTAAATGTTGTATATTTAGTGTAGTATCTTGTACAAAAGTGGTGGTAAAGAAACGAGAATGAAAATGGTGGTAAAATAGCTATTTTGGGTGTTATGCTTAATGACTTGTACATTGTGCTTTTAAGGACTTGTACATTGACTTGAAGGGAGTTTATATTTCAAATGTCATGTATTGATACTTGTACACATGCTTTGAATACTTATACACTTATTTAATATGTATACATTACATATAATTAGGGTTTAGAGGTAAACGTTTAACATTTAAAGTCCGTTTTGAAATAACATTGTAAATGGTATTAAGATATTGACTTGACATATTAGGATATTGACTTGACATATTAAGATATTGACTTCACATATTAGAATGTTTATATGATATAAACATAGATATAGATGGCATAGGTAGGTTGTGTGAACTTGTTTAGTATGCTATACAAACAATGTTACATAATAGAATGTAATACAACGAAACATTTCTTCGTACAAATGTGATCATAATAAAATAGGTTGATTTTGCTTTGATGAAAATTTTGGGTTGTTATAGTCTCCCAGCCTTACAGAAATCTTGTCCCGAGATTTAGCTGAATGCCAGAGTGATTATTATGATTTGTAAGAGAGTTGCAAATCATGTTGGATATAAATTTGGAAATGAACAGATGACGACTAGAGACTTAATAATGATAATGATTAAATGAAGAAAAAGAATTATTTGTACAAACGGATTGAAAGAAACTTGTTTGTATGAACGCCATACTTAAGCCTACTCATTTATAATTTGTCATTTACAAACAGAGGCGTCCCAATCCTTGTAACTGAGAATTTATAAATTTATAGTTCGGTGATTTATAATTTCTTTATTCGAATAAAGAAGCGTCCTAATTCATTTCAATAAGATGATTATAAATCATGATATTTAAGCATAAAACATGATATCAAAATGGTGATGTGTAGAAGAGGATATGATTTTTCAAAATCATAAAAAGCCATGAGAAGAATAATAAGACATTAATTGCACTGATGCCTATATTATCAGTGGAGGATCTTTATTCTAATGATAATAAGTGTTTCAAAGGTATGAGGCGAGTATTCAGAGTTGAATATAATAGAACTAATGAGATTGACAAACGAAGTCGAGTATAGATAACAAAATGGAATCATCACTTTATTATTTCATGGATAACTTCATCTTACATATCTTACATCATTGAAACTTTAAGAGTGTTGACACTTATGCTACGTGTCTCGTGGTAGGATTCTAGATAAAAGCAATAAATGACAAGGATAGTAGCTTGGTGTTTGGGGTTTTTAAACTTATGAAGTGTGTTTTAGAAGATCCTTCATATATAACTGGTGGCAAATTTGAATATCCTCGAGAATTGTTTCTAGGGTAGAGATCCTAAAGTGAACAAAAGCAAACTTGTCTCTAAGTATGCTTCCCTGTGGCCCGGATACTTGCTTTTGAGCATTGATTTTTATAATGCCCTTTCTCTCCGTAGGCATTACAAGTTAGGGATACTGGTTGTAGGTTGTTTCTAGTGGCTGGTCCTTTGTTTCTGCAGTTACCGGTTAGATGACCTACCTTGTTGCAAGTCTGACACCTGACAGTGCGAGGTCCTATGTGATGTAGGGTGCATCTTGTACACAAGGGACAGTTTCTAATATACCCATTGTTGGCATTATAATCCCTGAAGGTTTCTTGACTCCTATTCTGTTGTTGGTGGTGATCATTGTTACGGTTGTTATTGTTGCGGTTATCTTGGTAATTGTTGTTGTTGTTGCGATTGTTGGAGTGGTTATTGTTGTTGCGGTCATTGGGGTAGTTGTTGTTGTCGGTGGTGTTTCTTTCATCATCAAACTTTCGTTTGTGATCATTTGATATTTGCACCGGAGTGTGTTTTGTTACCTGATCTATTAGCCTTTGGGCTATGTTAATGGCTTCCTCTAAAGTTTGAGGCTTTGAGGCGGTAACATTTCCTTCAATACTTCTAGGTAACCCTCCGATTAAGGCTTCTAGGAGTTTCTCGGTGTTCGGTACCATGTTTGGGCATAAGACTGCTAGTTCTTAGAATCTTCTAACATATGGTTTAAGATCATTTCCCTTTACAGTTAGATTGTAGAATTCATCTTCCATCTTTCTGACTTTAGTTCGGGGACAATACTTGTTTGTCAGAAGCCTTTTCAACTCAGTCCAGCTGATTTGATTGGCTTGATCTACTCCCATAGGTTGGGCGTATGCATTCCACCAGGACAAGGCATCATCAGTCAGGGTACCAGTAGCAAATGTCACTTTATTTTCTTCAGCACATCTGCTACGAGAGGTTGTGAACTCATTAAGTCTTTGAAAAGTAATCATTCCAGCAGGTATCATGGGATTATAAAGTATTCAAAAGATTGAAATGTGAGGTTATGAACTCATTAAGTCTTTGAAAAGTAATCATTCCAGCAGGTATCATGGGATTATAAAGTATTCAAAAGATTGAAATGTGAGGTTATGAACTCATTAAGTCTTTGAAAAGTAATCACATTGTTATAAGATAAACGAGTATGTAAAAGAGTTTGTAAACAAGCATGTATCCCTCTCGCGGGTTTATAAAACATGTAAATAAGTAAAGGCGAGGTTATGAATTTCACCTTAATAGGGAAATCTAATTGATGGCAATTACAAGACAACCAACATTATTTAAGAATCATAAAAATTGATATAAGTATATCACAGTTGAAGGTATTATGAAAAGAGCTTTTTGATCATTCTCACAACGGAAAATTTTAGAATTTAAGACTTCGAGAGATAGATACGAAGATAATGGAATGAGTGATCTAATAGGAGACTTAGTGTCTTTAGGTGATGAAATCTCCTTGGGATAGTTAGGAAAAAAATGTTTTTCGATGAGGCTGGGAAATAGTTCAAAATGTTCGTAGAGGAAAAAGCATCTTCAATATCGGAAATCACGAGGGGACGATAGTAGGAAGTGAGGGGACTATGACATGGACTATAACAATCAGTAGTAAATAACATAAGTTAATATCATTATATTGTATAATTGTTATTGTTATTTTTACATACTATTCGGGAAAAGAAATGATATCTTTACTATTTAGGAAATGCAGTGGCATGGAGGACATTGATGGCAAAAGAAAAGTAGTTATAGTTAAGGTTTTGACCTTGTTCTCTACAACCATGGCTCTGATACCAATCTGTAACACCCCTATTTTGATAAATATTGCTGCGAAGCTCATCTGGGTATTTACTCATTAGTACAATAGTTCATAATCATAAGAAAAATGACTCAAAGAGACATTTGGAAAAATTTAGTTTTAGTTATCATTTATTATCATCAGAGTTTTACAAAGAAGGTTCCCAATATCTATCAACAATGTGTGAATGAAACTTTTAACCATCTTAAGTCCTTTTGCCATTCCGTGCCACCAGATGCTGTAATTTCCTGCAGTTAAAACATGCTAAAAGAGATCAACACAATGGTTGAGTGAATTCATAGGTTTATAATAAATTGTGTGATACAAATCATCATAAGTGATAATTGCAATGAGATAAACTTGTTACTTATAAAATAGTATTTAACGTGTTCATTAATTGTATTTAATGTCATAAACACTAACTGGACTGGTGTATATATATATACTCAAAGTGCTGTGATATTATATTATATAAAGATAATGGAGCGGTGTAGGTAATTGCTTATACCTATAAAATTCAAATATAGTGCGTTTGGTTACCTATCCGGCTAACACAAATGGGATTCGTCAATCCCGATAGATTCTTTCACCACAATATTGGTTTCACTGCAAGTGATTTAATGATCCGTGATAATGAGGGTTTTTGCTTAAAGTGACTTAGATCACAAGCAATAATATGATATCATATATTTAGAAAACACTTGTATTCATAGTTTATAGCATGTATCCCCCTCATGGGATTATGAAAACATTCAAGAGATTTAAAAGTGAGGCTATGAACTCACCTTAACAGTATAGGGAAATCTGATTGATAGCAAAGGTATATGAGATGAAAGTAACGGCTTCTCAACGCTAATACCTTTGGGATAATTGTCAGTTTAGTTTGATTGTTATGTTTCAAAACTTTATTTTAAGTATAATGGTATAATCTTTGATGGATTAATTATGGAGTATTGTATCACCATTCGGGCCATCTCTTAATTTCAGAGGTCATTCAATAAACGTCTGAGGTGGCTAGGGCACTTTAATCGTAAAAACCAAACAACTTCAGGTAGAATCGTAATTCAGATGAAAACCCCGTATTATGATGCCTCCCTTGTATTGTGATACGATATAGATCGGACAGGATTTTTAATAAAGCAATCGATGATGATTTTATAATATTATAAATAATCCGGTTTTAAGAGTTTTGCTCATTAAACTAGAAATGATAAGCACGTCAAGGTTAATTAAAGTTATGTCTTATAGGTTGTTGAACACATTTCTACACTTTTTAAATGTTACATTTTTGACCTTAGTAATGATAAATGGCCTAAATATACCCTTGGAGTTTTCACTTTTACAAGATTGTTCTTCTAGTTTAAAAGATTGTACAAAGTAAACCTTGTATTTGATAAGTGAATTAATAGACCCTTATAGTTATAACTTGATAAAATGACTTTTCAAGTACCTTTAGTTTATATGTTTTCAGAAAGTTTCGATATATCCCCTTTTGCATGGAAATGTATCGGTGTTTAGTCTAAATTCCATAATAAATGATATTTTTCATAATATGAAAATTAATTTCAAGTTTTAGACGTATTAATATAAGCTAAAATATGAAGGTTACGTAACCGAAAGTTTAAAATAGACAATTTGTTAAGCTAGAAATCAAAACGGGTCAAATTAGGGTTTTAAAATGAAAACGCGCGGGTTTTAAGTTTAAATTCTTTCAAGACTTAATAAAGTACTTATTATAATGTTAGATAAGCTTATTAGGATAGATTATAACAATAGTTTACAAGTTTAGCTCTATAGATTAATCGAAAACATGAAAATTAGGGTTTTCATGAGCTTGGTTTGGATCAAAACAGGTAAAAAACATTATTGTTTTGAGTTCAAAGCTGATTTAAAACAACAGTTTACGCATGGATTCATATGAAAATTTATAAGGGTTATGAAACCAGAATGTGACTTATGGAACTGGTTTTGGTTATAGCTTAGAAACGGTGTAAAATCGGACTTTTCGCTTCTACGTCTTGAGAATAACAACTCTGGGGCTTCTTTTTTTTCTTGCTTCTTGGCTTCTATTCTAAGCTTAGGGACTTATTTTGATCTTATATTGCTGCTATGGAAGTGTTAGAATTCCATTTTAGGGTAAGAGAGGAGTTGTGGGGGATGAATTGAAATGAATGATGTCTTGGCCTATTTATACTACTCGAACACACTTAGGGACCAAGAAAACTTAGAGTAGGGATCAAGGGGCTGTAGGAGAGTGACTCATGAAGGCTATGGATGAGTAGGATAAGCTAGCTATGCAAGGTGGAAGGATTTTAAGGTGTTTAGGTGTTTGACTAGAAATGGAGCAACAAGGAGGTGATGTAGCTCCTTGGTGACCAAGTATCTCAATTGCGGTGCTTGTAAGCAGATAGGGGCTGAAGTAGGTGAGTCATGGAGGTGTGTGGGTGCTTGGTTGGTTTTCAAAATAGGTAAAAAGGAGGGAAAATGAGTATAGATAGAACTAGGGTTCAAATAGGGTTTTTAAGGTTTTTCTTCGGAGTTAGGGCTAGGGTTTAGGATAGATTAAGGTTTAGGATTAGTGTTAGGATTATGGTTTAGTGTTTAGGATTAGTGTTTAGGGCTTGGGATTAAGTTTTAGGGCTTAATTTTAAGGTTAAAGTGAAATTAGGGTTTGGGGTTTCGTTTTAGGGTTTGGGGTTTTTAAAATGTGTATGAGAGCTTAGGAGTAGAGTAATTAGGGTTTACATGTTGTATATTGAGTGTAGTAGCTTGTACAAAAGTGGTGGTAAAGAAACTAGAATGAAAATGGTGGTAAAACGGTTATTTTGGGTGTTATGCTTAATGACTTGTACATTGTGCTTTTAAGGACTTGTACATTGACTTGGAGGGAGTTTATAGTTCAAATGTCATGTATTGATACTTGTACACATGATTTTAATACTTATACACTTATTTAATATGTATACATTACATATAATTAGGGTTTAGAGGTAAACGTTTAACATTTAAAGTCTGTTTTGAAATAACGTTGTAAATGGTTTTAAGATATTGACCTGACATATTAGGATATTGACTTGACATATTAAGATATTGACTTGACATATTAGGATGTTTATATGATATAAACATAGATATAGATGGCATAGGTAGGTTGTGTGAACTTGTTTAGTATGCTATGCAAACAATGTTACATAATAGAATGTAATAAAGCAAAACATTTCTCCGTAAAAATGTGATCATAATAAAATAGGTTAATTTTGCTTTGATGAAAATTTTGGGTTGTTATAGTCCCCCATCCTTACAGAAATCTCATCCCGAGATTTAGCTGAATGCAGAGTGATTATTATGATTTGTAAGAGAGTTGCAAATCATCATGGATATAAATTTGGAAATGAACAGATGACGACTAGAGACTTAATAATGATAATGATTAAATAAAGAAAAGGAATTATTTGTACAAACGGATTGAAAGAAACTTGTTTATACGAATACCATACTTAAGCCTACTCATTTATAATTTGTCATTTACAAACAAAGGCATCCCAATCCTTGTAACTGAGAATTTATAAATTTATAGTTCGGTGATTTATAATTTCCTTATTCAAATGAAGAAGCGTCCTAATTCATTTAAATAAGATGATTATAAATCATCCTATTTAAGCTTAAAACATGATATCAAAATGGTGATGTGTTGAAGAGGATATGATTTTTCAAAATCATAAAAAGCCATGAGAAGAATAATAAGACATTAATTGCATTGATGCCTATATTATCAGTCGAGGATCTTTATTCTAATGATAATAAGTGTTTCAAAGGTATGAGGCGAGTATTCAGAGTTGAAGATAATAGAACTAATGAGATTGACAAATGAAGTCGAGTATAGATAACAAAATGGAATGATCACTTTATTATTTCATGGATAACTTCATCTTACATATCTTACATCATTGAAACTTTAAGAGTGTTGACACTTATGCTACGTGTCTCGTGGTAGGATTCTAGATAAAAGCAATAAATGGCAAGGATAGTAGCTTGGTGTTTGGGGTTTCAAACTTATGAACTGTGTTTTAGAAGATCCTTCATATATAACTGGTGGCGAATTTAAATATCCTCGAGAGTTGTTTCTAGGGTAGAGATCCTAAAGTGAACAAAAGCAAACTTGTCTCTAAGTATGCTTCCTTGTGGCCCTGTTGCTTGCTTTTGAGCATTGACTTTTATAATGCCCTTTCTCTTCGCAGGCATTACAAGTTAGGGATACTGGTTGTAGGTTGTTTCTAGTGGCTGGTCCTTTGTTTCTGCAGTTCCTGGTTAGATGACCTACCTTGTTGTAAGTCCGACACCTGACAGTGCAAGGTCCTATGTGATGTAGGGTGCATCTTGTATACAAAGGACGGTTTCTAGTATACCCATTGTTGGCCTTATAAGCCTTGAAGGTTTCTTGACTCCTATTCTGTTGTTGGTGGTGATCATTGTTGCGGTTATCTTGGTAATTGTTGTTGTTGTTGCGATTGTTGGAGTGGTTATTGTTGTTGCGGTCATTAGTGTAGTTGTTGTTGTCGGTGGTGTTTCTTTCATCATCAAACTTTCGTTTGTGATCATTTGATATTTGCACCGGAGTGTGTTTTGTTACTTGATCTATTAGACTTTGGGCTATGTTAATGGCTTCCTCTAAAGTTTAAGGCTTTGAGGCTGTAACATTTCCTTCAATACTTCTAGGTAACCCTCCGATGAAGGCTTCCAGAAGTTTCTCGGTGTTCGGTACCATGTTTGGGCATAAGACGGCTAGTTCTTAAAATCTTCTAACATATGGTTTAAGATCATTTCCCTTTACAGTCAGATTGTAGAATTCATCTTCCATCTTTTTGACTTTAGTTCGGGGACAATACTTGTTTGTCAGAAGCCTTTTCAACTCAGTCCAGGTGATTTGATTGGCTTGATCTACTCCCATAGGTTGGGCGTATGCATTCCACCAGGACAAGGTATCATCAGTCAGGGTACCAGTAGCAAATGTCACTTTGTTTTCTTCAGCACATCTGCTATGAGAGATTACTGATTCGGTTCGTTCAAACCAGCGGATAAGGCCAACTGCTCCTTCCATACCATTGAAGTAGAAAGGTTGACAGCTTATAAACTCTTTATAGTTTCTCGTTTTGGCTACAGGAGTCCCAGTAGGTCCGGTGTTCCTGTTGGGATTACTAGTACTTGCCATTGTTGCAGCTTGTGCTTCCAGTGCTGCAGCAACACTGTCAGCAACTAGTTTTCTAATGGTAGCTTGAGTCATAGTTGGTGCTTCAGATGTCGACGTCCTTTTAAGAGGCATTCTATCAACATAAGACAACACGTAATAAGAATGATATCACAAGTCTTAAAATGCAATCTTTTTCCTTAAAATGCTTTATAATGTAAAGACTTGTGATCATTCTTTGGTAATATATTGCAGGATACAACAAAATTTTTAGAATTTAAGACTTCCAGAGATAGGTACGAAGATAATGGAGTGAGTGATCCAATAGGAGGCTTAGTGTTTAAAGGTTTGAGAAAATCGAATGGTAAAATAATCATAGTAATCTCGGATAAAGATATGAGTCATCACAATTCTATTGGATAGACATCTCGAATATACATTTGGTATTATGAAACAACTAGGTATAATGGAATCACCACTTGTATAAATAACTTGTCTATATAGTTTACATAGCAAAATTTGACAAGCGTCATTATTTATATCATACATCCAGTGGTTGGATTCTAGAAAGCTGTAAACGACATAGATCTAATCTAGTGGTTCTCCTTCTTTGTTCTTGTGTTCTTGGATTTTGTTCAGAAGACCCTTGATGACGAACCTGGATATCCTTAATGATTATTTCCAGAGATGAATACTTTCACAAGCATCTGACTCATTAGGTTCCTGATGGTTCATTCTTACCCTGTGGTCGAGGATTTTGATCCATAAATGAGTTATCTAACTCTGCAAAAGATCGATTTATCAAAGGGATAGTCTGGTGGTGGTTGTAGTTGGGAACCCTAATGGTTGTATGAAGGATACCTACTAATGAAGATAGAGATATTGGAATGGGTGATTCAACAGGAGTCTCAATATATTTTAGGTCGGTAGAGATCTCCGTGAGGGATCTAGAGTAATCAGGAATCAAACATTGGTGATAGTAATAACAGGGATGGAGGACACAATTGTGGTGGTGCAATATGACTTGAAGTGGAGGAACTAGGTTAATCATTATCAGTAGCATCATATGCTTGCATGATTTCCAAAATTGGATCATTATGTAAAGGTGAAAAGACTAGTATGTCCAAAAGATACTTAGTTAAAATCATTTGGAAGAGTTAGGTGAACAGTGTTTCCGGTGTGGCTGGGAAATAGTCCTAGAACATTGTAGAGAAAAGCATCCTCAATATATCAGAATTGGATGGGGACGATAATAGGGTGGTTTGGAAGAAGACATATTGTGTAACAACCAGTTGTAAAATAACATAAGTTATTTTATATGTAGTTATAGTAATTATGGTATCTTTACATACTATTCGGGAAATCAGTGGCACGGTAGAAGGACTTTCTTGGCTAGAAGCAAGAAAAGTTAGTTATAGTAGGTTTTAAACCTTGTATCTCTATATAACCATGCGTGATACCAATCTATAACACCACCATTTGATTAAATATAGCAGCAGAAGCTAATCTGGGGTATTACTTCATTAGTTTACAACAGTTATAATCATAGACCAACAACTCATAGAGATGTTTTGGAAAGATGTATTATTTATTTATCATCGAGTTTTTACAAACAGATGGTCCAAAATCTACAGGGAAAACTTAAAGTTGAATGATAACAAGTTTAGCATCTTCAAGTCCGTGCCACTCCTTGCCATGGTTGGCTCAATTACCTAGAAAATAAATGCTAAAAAAAGATCCAACACAATAGTTGAGTGAAATTTAGTAGGTTTTATAATTAAAAAGTGTAATATACAAGTTCAATAGTGGGTTACGTTGTTATACACCCATAAGTGTAATAATTGCAATGAGTACAATTATTATAGAAAACAGTATTAATAGTATATTATTGCGTCTAAGCTCATGGCACACAAACTAACTTGTGTATATATCAATAATGATATATATAATGATAATGGCCCCTGGTGTAGGTAATTGCCATATACCTATGAGATTCAAATATAGTGCGTTTGGTTACCTATCCGGCTAACACAAACGAGATTCATCAATCCCAATAGGCCTATCCACCATATTCGCCTTAACTTGCAAGTGATTAATGGTCCATGATAGTGGGGTCTTTTGGCATAAAAGGGACTTAGATCACAAGCAATAATATATTATGACAAATACATTTAGAAACACAACTTATCAGTCATAGTTTATAGCATGTATCCCCTCACGGTTTATGAATACATTCAAGACGATTTAAAAGTTAAAGGTTATGAACTCACCTTACAGTAAATGGAACAAAAAAAAAAAATAAAAAAAAAATTGATCGATGGTAAAAAGTATATGAAATAAAAGTAAGGCTTCGTCACACAACCTAGTTAATATGTCAGTTTAGTTTGATTGGATATGTTTTATCTTTGTCCTAATGAAATATCACATTGATTGGATTTATATGGGATATTATTGTATCTGTTTGGGCCATCATAATTATGAGGGTCATTGTAGTTAACGTTTGAGGAGCCAGACGCTTTAAATTCGTAAATCCAAACAAAACTCGTATAGAACATATACCTAATGAAACCCCTTAATATTAAGGGGCGTGAGATCCTCAGTGTTGGGGTACCTCGTGATCTTCTTAATCTTTTGACACTATTTTCTTCCGCCCTTATTTTTTCATTTAATTTCTCTACAACCTCCAAAGTGAGTTGCATGAAATTACTTCTAGTTACACCCGTGTATTCTTCGAGTTGCTTAACTCTCTCTTTTTGATCGAGAATGAAATTCATTACAAGATCCTCGAATGCTTTCTGGCGTGACGGTTCCCGTGGCAGTCGACGTATCATGTTGCTTGACATTCCAAAAACGCTTTCACTCCTTTCCATTAGTGTGATTGCATTTTCTATGAGCGTACCAACTTTACACTCCATGACTCCTAATAATTATTCAAGGTTGGGGTTTTCGTAGTCAAGGCTCTCCTTTTCAGGGAAGACGGGGTTGTTCCATCCTTCATCCTCATATCGAGTCAACTCCTCGATGGTGGCCCAGGCTTTTTCTACACTCACTTTCCTTAGTTGGCCTTCAGCGGCGCAATCCACTGTCCTTTTTAGGGCGTGATCAATGCGGTCGTAAAATATTTGCACTTGGAGCCAGAGATCAATTCCATGGTGAGGGAATTTTCAAAGTAAGTCCTTTAAACGAGTCCATGCTTTAGAGATAGACTCTCCTTGATGTTGTTGGAACATCAGGATGTCATTGCGAAGTTTTGTAGTCCTTCATGATGATGGAAAGAATTGAGCAAGGAAACGAGCAGTAGGATCCTCCCATGTGGAGATGGATCTTGTAGGAAGACGTTCAAGCTAATTGCTAGCTTGATCGCAAAATGTAAAGATAAATAAATGCACATGTTTTTCTTTCCCTATTAGCAACATCAAGTACAAGTGGAGTTACACAGTTTAAAGAAATCCTTGAAGATGTTGTTTGGATCCATGTGACTGAAGTACGTTAAATTGAGTCATTCGTTTTGCACCAACCGAATGGTGTCGGATCGAAGAGGCGCCACATTGTTCTCTTCGGGGAGCTCAATGGTATTCATATAGCCCTCGTTGTCACACCCCGCCAAGGCAAAAACATGAGGCGTAACGAGAATGGATATCATCACAACATGTTGGGAAAATAAAAGGCTCTACAAAATCATAACTACTCTAATTTTCATTAGTACTTGCTAGTTGTAAATAAAGTACTTAGCTAGTTATATTAGTACTGTCAGTTAAAAGCAATGTTTAGTACTGGTCAGGGTAAATTAGTACTGATAATTAGTTTATTAGAACTAAGCTTATGTGATATGCATGAGTTATATTAGGAATAGATATGCATGATCAATTAACGTGTTTTGTAAGCCCATTAGGGTTTCCTTGGTGTATAAAAGGAACCCTTACGGCATAGTTAGAGATACACAAAGATCCGCATCCAAGATAAAAAAGTCATAGTTATTTAGGCAAAACATATAGTTGTTTTGTGAATCATTCAATATATTGAAAGTTTAGAGAAAGTTCTTGTGTTACTGTTACATTGTTTCTTCTAGTGTATAAGCGTACCAACTTTACACTCCATGACTCCTAATAATTATTCAAGGTTGGGGTTTTCGTAGTCAAGGCTCAACCTTTTTCAGGAAGACGGGGTGTTCCATCCCTTCAATCCCTATATCGAGTCAACTCCATCGAATGGTGGCCAGGCTTTTCTACACTCACTTTCCTAGTGGCCCCGCTTTGTGAGGGGGTGTGGGTTATACTCGGGACATCGGCGCAAATCCACTGTCCTTTTTAGGGCGTGATCAATGCGGTCGTAAAATATTTGCACTTGGAGCCAGAGATCAATTCCATGGTGAGGGAATTTTCAGAGTAAGTCCTTTAAACGAGTCCATGCTTTAGAGAGAGACTCTCCTTGATGTTGTTGGAACATCAGGATGTCATTGCGAAGTTTTGTAGTCCTTCATGATGATGGAAAGAATTGAGCAAGGAAATGAGCAGTAAGATCCTCCCATGTGGAGATGGATCTTGTAGGAAGATGTTCAAGCTAATTGCTAGCTTGATCGCAAAGGGAAAGTTGAAATAAATGCACATGTGTTCTTTCCCTATTTGCAACATCAAGGTCAAGTGAGTCCACAAGTTTTAAGAAATCCTTGAGATGTTGGTTTGGATCCTCGGACCGAAGTTCGTATAATGAGCATTCGTTTTGCACCAACCGGATGGTGTCGGATCGAAGAGGCGCCACATTGTTCTCTTCGGGGAGCTCAATGGTATTCATATAGCCCTCATTGTCACACCCCGCCAAGGCAAAAACACGAGGCGTAACGAGAATGGATATCATCACAACATGTTGGGAATTAAAGGGCTTCTACAAATTCATACTACTCTAAGTCATTAGTACTGCTAGTTGTAATATTAGTACTGCTAGTTATAGTTAGTACTGTCAGTACAATGTTAGTACTGTCAGTGTAAATTAGTACTGTTAGTTAGTTTATTAGTACTGCTTATGTGATATGCATGAGTTATATTAGGAATAGATATGCATGATCACTTAACGCGTTTTATAAGCCCATTAGGGGTTCCTTGGTGTATAAAAGGAACCCTTACGACATAGTTAGAGATATACAGAGATACGAATCCAAGATAGAAAAGTCATAGTTATTTAGGCAAAACATATAGTTGTTTTGTGAATCATTCAATATATTGAAAGTTTAGAGAAAGTTCTTGTGTTACTGTTACATTGTTTCTTCTGGTGTATAAAGATTAGTTTTCGTATAATCTTTATATATTACTCAGGGTTTCTATCAGAGTTGTTTTAGATTTATCTAAGATAACTAAAGCTTTAACAAGCTAATCAAAGATCAAAAAGGGGATCAACAAGTGGTATCAGAGCGGGTGTTCTGAAACCTTGATCAAGAAGAAAAAAACTAGATCTATCTCTTTGTATAATCCCTAGATCAAGACCCATGGAACTAGAAAGTTCCCAAAACAATGCCCTTGCAAAGCTTCCACTTCTCAAGCAAGGTGATTATGACACATGGAGACTCAGAATATAGTCATACATTCAACTACAAGACTATGCTCTCTGGGAGATCATAGAAGATGGCAATTCCTTCAAGCTAGTAGCACGAACCACTACAAACGCTGATGGTACATCTACTTCAACAATACTTAGTGCTATTACTGCTGAGGAGAAGATCCAAAATAAGAATGATCTTAAAGCCTGAAGTATTTTGATGATGACACTTCCAAGTGAGCATCTACTCACTTTTAATCAATACAAGAATGCCAAGACCTTGTTTGAAGCCATAGAAGCAATATTTGGTGGTAATGAAGCCATCAAGAAGACTCAAAAGACACTCCTAAAACAGATGTATAAAAACTTTAATGCTTCTAGCTCAGAGTCACTTGACTCTATCTTTACCCGGCTTCAGAAAATTGTAAGCCAGTTAGCCATATTAGGTGAAAACATCTCTCAAGAAGATTGTAGAAATCGTAGAGGGGGGGGGGTGAATACGTTTCCATTAAAAATCTTAAAATGTTTCGTATCAAATTACCGATCAAGCGTGATACAATATGATGAGTGTTCATACGAGTTATATACACATATTAATACATCTATTTACAACAATACAACCCAACACACAATATTCACATTTATTCAAGACATAATTAAAACTATATAATCAACACATCACACAATTGCAAGTATAAATATAAAGCGATAAATGCGAGTATAAATGTAAAGAGATAAGTGAAAGGAAATGCAAACCGGACACGATGATTTATAGTGGTTCGGTCACGAAGCACCTCTTCGCCCTACTCCACTCCCCGAGTACCCAACTCGAGAGTTACTTCACTAGTCAACAAGCTCCCTTAAGGCGGAGAAAACCGTACACAACGTTGCTTACACCGATTTACGACACAAAGCTAAATGTCGAGTTCTAATCTTAGCTAGAACCAATCTATCACAACACGACTTCACGACTTGTTCACGACTTTACAACTTCATGACTTCTTCCCAACTTCATAACTTCTTCACAACTTCACTTCACCACACTACTTATATCACAACCATCTAACACTACTTGGTAAGATCACCACGATCTAACTACAATACACACCATGATCACCATGATCAATCAATTACACAAGTTTGGAATACATGGACTCAATCTATACATTGTGAATGTAAGACATGTCACGAATGCCCTAAGTAGCCTACATAACTTCGTATCTTAATGATAACGAAAGTTCTTCTCTTGCACTTCAATGGATGGATGATTGGATCACATTTTAAACAAACTTATAATAAGTTAAGTGATCAAAGGAAAGAGTTTGAAAGGAGGTTTTAGATCTGAGAAAACTTTGTGCAAAGAGGTGAGAAAATATGTGGAAACAATCTACTATTTATAGGCAAAAATATTATTTTTTTATTTGGGCGGTCCCCTTAATTATACAAGGGCGGTCCCCTTAATTATGGCCGGTCCCCTTAATTAATTTAGGAGGTCGCCCATTTTTTAGACGCTCCTTTTTTGTCCTTTTGTGGGGAAGGTTTTTCTGGAACTTTCTAGCCGTTTCTAGGTAGAAAATTTGTATTTAAAATATTTATTTTGAATAAAATATTTCTTATAAATACAAAAATGTTTTGTATATATTTTAAAAATGTTTGTCCTATTTTATAAATGTAAGGTTTGGAAAAATAAAAAATTTCTTTGATTATTCAACAAATTAAAGTTTGTTTGTTCATACCTTTAGTGATTTTCGTCGAGTGCGAACTTAAATTTATTGTTAAAGAAAACTTGAGACGTCGAAAGATGTTGACGAATTGATGATTTGTGATTACAAGTAACTAGAGCACTTTACGTTATGTGTTATAAGTTACATGTTTGTCATCACCAAAACATGAAGAGAATGTATAGATTAAATATCGCAATATTTCTACCAACAATCTCCTCCTTTTTGATGATGACAAAATATGTAAACTATAACTCATAGTAAAATGTATAAGTTACTTGTTTACACTTCTTCTCCCCCTTTTGTCGAAACAAAAAGGTGGACTCCTAGACGAGACTTTTACTACACTTCAACTCTTCAGTCAAAGAGGCTAGCTTGCATCATCCTAAGTGAAGTCTTGATTCTATCAATCCCTTATAAATAATGACATCCTTTGAACATTGACTCAAGCGAATCCATGGATCAAATTAGTTGCAAACTCTTAACCTACATCAATGGTTAGTTTCGTGCAACACAAAAAATATATATAGGGATGGAATACACATATCAAGAAATGTGTAGATATCTTAAATGGTTGCAAACGTAATGGCTTGGACATTTGAAAATGCTCCCCCTTGATGTATGCTCCCCCTTGATTGGGGCACCAAGAAATTGAGTAACGAAAAAGTGCTACAAAACAAAGTATCATCTATCCCTTCTAGGTCCTTCTATGCATGAAATTTGGCACCCCATGAGCCTATAAATACAGCTCAAAATCTCTCATATCTCACACATATCCATCTACAATCCTCTTCGAAAAGTAAATAGTAGGAACAGTTTTTGGGAATTTTGGTTGAACTTGCTCCTAAGTTCTTCTCAAACCCAGGTTTTGATCCATCAAAGAAGCATAATTGAAGTGTTATTTTAAATCTATAAGTGATTGTGACAGAATTATTCATAGTTTCCGGGTTTTACTTTGAATATAATAAAGTGTTCTTGGGGAATTCATGTGAAATCACCATATTTTGCTCTTGGAATTTGGTATAATCTTGTTTATCCTTTGAATATGATCTTTGTTGAATTCATGATAAATGTTATGAGTGTTGTTACTTGTTTGATTATGGAGTAATTTTGTTATGCTTGTTTAGGTGTTCTTGAGATGTGATATAAATATATGTTATGGATATATGCTTATGATCATATAAATCATATGCTCCATAGTGGTGTATCTAAGATCATTGAGACTTGTTTAGTTTGTCATAGCAATAGAAGTAGGTCGAAAGCCTCTATTGTGTTGATGAATTTCGGTTTGTTTGTCTATGGAAATTCGGTTTAACCTTGTGAGAATGGTAAATAAAACTATGATCACCTAAGTAAATAATTTTAATGCTTATCTCAAGTCGTAACGAACTTGATTAAAAGAGTATGCTTTTTATATTATCAACCACAAACCTATCTTAAAGCATTTGGTATGTTGAAAATTAAAGGCCGAAAGGAATTCTTATCATATTGAATAGTTATTTGCTTGATTGATTACCCGTTATTTCTTGCTTATATATCGTGGTTTTGTGCGTACATCTCTAGTCCTTATATATGTTTTTGTCCTCATGTCTCTTGGCCCTAACAAACATTTTAATCACTTGGTAATAATCCCTAATCATTTCTAAGTTGTAGAACTTAGTGTTAAATCAAATATAGTCTAATGATCGTAACAATCATTTGGACTTTCTTTCTAAACTACTTTCTGAATCTGAAAATGCACTACTCCTTTGGGATGACCTGACTTACCTAGACTTTACTAAACGATAATATATCGACTCATCCGTTGAACATCTAATGTACAACGATAACATATCGACTCATCCGTTGAACATCTAATGTGTAACGATAACATATCGACTCATCCGATGAACATCTAATGTGTAACGATAACATATCGACTCATCCGTTAAACATCTAATGTACAACGATAACATATCGTCTCATCCGTTAAACATCTAATGAACATCGATAGCATATCGACTCATCCGTTGGACATCTAATGTGTAACGATAGCAGAGAATCATCGCGAAGAAGAAGATCAAGAAGGAAATAATTCACCGGAGATTGAGACACTTACTTATCATGTTCTAGCTACTTATGGGTGATTTCTAAGTAGTTTTGCTACCTTTGTTATGACTATCATCGTTATAATTGACTCGATGAACATCTAATGTGTAACGATAACATATCGACTCATCCGTTGAACATCTAATGTACAACGATAACATATCGACTCATCCGTTGAACATCTAATGTACATCGATAGTATATCGACTCATCCGTTGGACATCTAATGTGTAACGATAGTAGAGAATCATCGCGAAGAGGAAGATCAAGAAGGAAATAATTCACCGGAGATTGAGACACTTACTTATCATGTTCTAGCTACTTATGGGCGATTTCTAAGTAGTTTTGCTACCTTTGTTATGACTATCATCGTTATAATTGACTCGATGAACATCTAATGTGTAACGATAACATATCGACTCATCCGTTGAACATCTAATGTACAACGATAACATATCGACTCATCCGTTGAACATCTAATGTACATCGATAACATATCGACTCATCCGTTGAACATCTAGTGTACAACGATAACATATCGACTCATCCGTTGAACATCTAGTGTACAACGATAACATATCGAATCATCCGTTGAATATCTAATGTACAACGATAACATATCGAATCATCCGTTGAACATTAAATTTACAACGATAACATATCGAATCATCCGTTGAACATCTAATGTACATAACATATCGAATCATCCGTAAGCTTTTAGCTTTAGGAAGAGCATTTTAACATATGTTGTTAAAAGGCTTGAATATAAACATTGAAGTATACCATTACCATTTTGCGATACGCCATTAAAGATACTTGAATATTTCGGATGAAATATTTAAGTTGTCAAACCTACTTGGAGGAGTGTTAGACATGTTAGCATTTAGCATTTAGCATTTAGGAGCATGTGTTATTTAGATAAACTAAGAAATATTTTATCTAAATTGCTAGAAAGACAAATGCCTTTATAGTGGGCATGCATTTAATATCTAAGCAATTAAAACATATGAGCATTCAAGATCACGTAGACATCATAATTGCATTACATGTGATCAAGATAATTACTTAAAACATTAAAGCACATATTAAGGTGCATTGTGTCTAGAATGACCAAAAAAGCCTAATTTTCTACGTGCTTTAGTATCCCCTAAGATGAACAAACCTCTATCGATGATATACCATCCCTTAGGCAATTTAGGAAGAGCCAATTAATCAAGTTAGAGAAATATAAGAGACTATCACTAGTTGCTCAATCAGGCTAAACTCGACCATTTTTAACGGTTTATACACCGAACCCACACTTCATCTCGACCTTGGGAACAATTCAACCACTGGTCCCAAATTGAATTTCTAGTGCGATAGATTCTCCAGTAGTCATTCTCATGATTGGAGAAAATTAGAAATTCTTATATTTGCCTAATGAAATGTAGCAAATATAAAATTTGTGTTATCTTTTCATAGAGGGCCTACCATGACTCAACTAACATTCATAATCCTAGTTTCCGCATAATCATACTCCAGATGATGGAATTCTTAGATAATGTTAGTAAGATGTTTTAAGAATGCTCTATTGCATGTCTTGCGAAATAAATCTCATCAATATTATTTATCTTAATTGATTTTGTGATTCTTTAATGATAAATGATTTTAAAAAGAAACATATTTTATTCTTAAGCAAATATGATTTTCTAAGATTATCATTTTAACATAGTATGTATACCATAATTAATTGGGTATTTGAATAAATGTATCTTACATTGTTTTATGCATTGACACATATTGTTCATCTGTTATTTTTCAATCAAATAACATATATTTTCAATTATATGTAATGTATTTTTCTTATAAAACAATCCATTATGCTAACGAAGACAATAAAATGCATATATAGTATATTAATTCCTTTATAAATCATTTTAATATGATAAGTTCAAAATTCTTTAAACATAATATTCTCAAACATCATGTATCCTAGGTGAATAAATAGAATAACATTCATATTTAAGAATTTTTGTCAAAATATGAATATATATTAAATTGTGCTTTTAAGTTGCATGAGCCCCAAAGATTAACATATGTTTTGTTAAATTTGCTCGTGTTTGGTTTTTTGAAAATGACACATTTAGCAATTGCATTGCAATGTAAACTTCTTGAATATCTCGGACGAAATATCCAATTTGTCAATCCTACTTCATTGTGTATTTGATGCGTGTATTAAACATATTAGTATAATATTTGGAACACAACCATTGGGCAAGTATACTCAATATGGCATCATCAACAAAAGTGTGATTTATGATCTGATGCAGATTCTTTTTATCTAGAAAAGAGAAGTATATATTTTCATATCAATCTAGTGTGATTGAGTATGAAGATCCAAGATAATATCTCAATATATTGATATGTCATGAAGCTAGAAACAAATACTGAATCCAATTATGTCCCATACACAAAACTTTCAATAGATTTCAATAAAGAATATCAATCATGGAATTTGAATAAGAATTGATATAAATCTTCGAAATCTTTCGTGACCCTCACGAACACTCATTTAAAAGAAAATAAATAAACATTTAAGTGGTGTGTTCCATTAATCCAAAGATTAGTTGTATGGTGAGGTTGATGAATAATGAAAAGTTAATTTCTTATTCCAAGATTGTAGTAAATTTTTACATTGTGCGAAAACATTTGTTGTTATGTAAATATACAATGTTTATTTTGACCCTTTTATGAGAATGTAATTGAGTTTTCTTAACAATTTTTATATAACACACATCTTTTGGTAAAATACCTATAGATATTTTTAGAAAAATGAAATTATTGATGTTGTATGTTTAGAACCATGCAAGCACAAGCAAATTTTATTTTCTTAGTTACTTAATGTATTAATTCCAAATCTTTTCCTATCGATTAACCAACCCAATGGGTTAAACAAAGCAAGTTTGATAAAATATATTAAACGTGTTTAGTTTAAAATAGGATAAAATCGTGAAAATATTTAGGTGACTAAGTTTTTACACATTTAAAATATACTTGATAAGTTATTGAACTTTTATTCATAAGTATATTCCCATACTTGAAAAGATTTACAAGATGTTTATGTGACATTTGTAAATTAAGTGATCTATGCCTATATGCAATGCAAGAGCAATTTCGTAATCTTAGTGCAAGAAATCTAGCATAATCTATTAGCATAATTCGAAAAACTAGCTGCAAACTGAATAGTGAAACATGGCAACATGTGGCTAGATATTCAATTAGCTAATACAAATAACAATGATCAATTAACAATAATTTTTACTAACTGAAGATATAAAGAAGTGCACATAATCACATAGCATACCACATAAACGTACTTGTCGTAGTTTTGTGTATTAGATACAACAATGTATACTTAGCTCAGTTTTGTTTGAAGACAAATTAGTTTCCTCCCCATTTCAAAAATCAAGTTTAATATTTTTGAAAATGTAGAATACTAGTAATCTAATGAATCAACCAAGAACAATGAGTGAGATGTGGGTTGGATTGTTAGAGAAACTTGGATGGAATATGGATGATGTATTGATGAATGTGTGGAAATGAATGAATAACAAAATGAACAACCAACCCTCTCCAAGACTAGGAGAGGGTGTATAAATACTACTATGGCCGGCCCATGGGCTGGAGTTGGGCCACCCATGGGCCTTGGGCCGGACTAGATTACTAATCTAATCCTTATACTAACTACGAGCTAAGACTTGTTACAACTTTGGAAGTGACCGACACTTTTCGTGTTTCCAACAATCTCCCTCTAAGGAAGGTCACTCCAATTTACAAACTTTAAACTAGCATAACTAATGCATTTGTCCGTAGTCTTAGCTCGTATTCAGTCCTTACTCTTGTGAAAATGTTGTAGGTGATATTGACTTCTTAGATTAAGCTTGTTCCTTGATACTTGCATTAGACATAGTGATCTTGAGCCACTTGAGATCATCAACCAAGCACAATCTCTAACGCACTATAAATTTTTCATCTTGTGGACATGCGCTACTGGAACCCGACATGCTCATAACCATTCTTTTTAAAAGCTTTAATTTTGCATGCTTTCTGAAATCGTTAACATTAACACATCGACACTCCTAAAATGATGTTGGGTATCAGAGTAGCGAAAGTCTTTGAAACATGTACTTGAGCTTTCATGATGTCTTTATGTTTGTCGGTCGGGTATGAGCATGTGGTTATGGATCTTGTGAGCCAGCTGGAATCAGGAACCTCCACCACCATTTTATATAGCCTGTAAAAAACAGTTAGCAAATAAAGCGGGGGGACGAATATGGCTTTGTCCCCATTCGTCCAGGTTCGTGGAGAACCATCGAATCAGTGAGGATCGACCTGTGATCAGATAATTCAATTGGGAAGAATCTCTTTGACAGGATTTTCCACTGAAGATATTGAATCTTTCTAACACATAAGTATTAGATTCATCGTGCTCAGCATGTTCTCATTATCGGAACGTCTCAAAGCAGACAACACGATAAGAGTGAACCAGTGAGTTACTATCTCACCGATTGATATAGAAAATTGATTTGAAAATCAATCGGTGTATCACTTACACCATTGTTTTGTGACACACCGAGAGTGTTTTATCATTTCAAAATTCATTAACAACGTTATCCATTTCCTAGGAACAAAGTTTGATTCTTATAAATCGCACCATCGTTTCTTTCCAGTTTGTCACAGTTTGAATATCATAAAGAATCGCACAAGTTTACCTACTTAGAACTGTTTGATATTGGACTCAAGCAGGATTTACCCATCTTCATTGTGAAAAAATTCACTCTGAGTTCTGGCAAAATCACAAGGATAATGCAAGGACTCTTAAAATGTATCATGTAAATTCACATTGTGTGACTTAGCAAGAAAATTTGGACAAGTGTCCTAATGAGATTTATGGATGATCTCTTTTGGCTCTAGACTCAATAGTGGCACTTTGATTTTAGTGAATCGGAGCTATGGGGTGGGGGGGGGGGGAGCTGAGTGCCACCTTTTCAATATCAACTAACTCTAGTAGAAAGTCAATAGAAATGATGTATCCTCCCGAGAGTTTTGAAAGAAAGATCTTGCTGACTTTGTAGTAGCTGGGAGGGGGTGTGCATAACGTCACTGGGTCATGACCTGCTTCAAAGTCAGACAACACTGAGTGTTTCTGTACAGCATAGTATATTGACACTTTCTCTGCCCTAAGTGGTATGGAGGCTTCTTTATTTTCCACCCTTTATCTTATACTTTCCATTTTCATTTCTTCAACCCCTCAATGCAACCGAGACTTTCATGACTAACACCTTGTTGGGTTTGTTCCAGTGTTAGCTCCATCTCAGTCGGCATTATTCCTTTTTCTCACTTTTTCTCCTTTTTAATCATACCTAAGGACTTCTACACTAACTAGTGGATATCCCTGGGTAGATCCCTCCGGTTCTGGCTGGATCATGGGGATCTGAAAACCTAAGCTTAACCGCCTTATAACTTCAAGAATTTAAGAACATGGTCAGTCTTTTGGGTATTTCATCACAATCCTTCCAAAAACATTGAAAATTTCAATCAAAGTGTTTGATATAAATATCAAAACATTTACACTTTGAGAGTTTTCATCATCACTAAAAGCTCCCCCTTAACATGTGCATCGTTATCGTAGTACATGCTAGGTATGGAGTGCATTGAGTCATTATTATTTGATCACTTCTGTCAATATTTATTAAGTCCGGTATAATCACATTTTCTCCCTTTATGTAACCAAAATGTTTTAATCCCTTGATATTTTGGATACCAATTGATAACCGTTGGAGGACAAAATGATACATGATAGCAGATTGGAAACATGTTATTGGCTCCCCCTCCAATTTTTGAGGGTATATAAGAGGATGCCAGAGTACAATTAATTTGAAAATATATGAATTTACGGAAAAATTCATATGAAAAATTATACTCGAGCATATCTTAAATTCACCATAATCTACACTAATAATGTACATATTCACAAGATAAGTGTGTTTACGAGGATAGACCTTTTTAAGATGAGAACATCATATGATAAATCATATGGTCCTTTGTAGAAGCCGAAGGTCACCCCGTATGTCGTCCACCGACCAAATTTTCTCCAAGAGCTCCTCATTATCCCTCTTGTCTTTAGCCCATTGTCAATCGCCTGGAAACATAGGCTCTCAGCTTTGGCCTTGTCACTTGGCTCCAAAAAGGTCTTCTGGCAAGTCTCCATTCTTATTCCCTTTGAGGCTATCATAACGAACAGTCCCGAACGTCATCTAGAGTAAACCATCGCTGAACTTGTGGAGTTCGTCAATGCGATACAATCGGTTTCTCTTGTCTTTATCTCGTAAATGAATCCCTCTTTGGGTCGAGTATGGAGAATAAGCGTCTGTCCATCTCAACATTGAATACTGTACGTTCGGGCTGGAAAGATAAGTTTTCTTCTGATAACTTCAACACCCAGTTGAAGATCTTCCACACGTCCGCTGGATGACAACTCTTCGAGTAAACATCGTAAGGAGACACTAAATGCAATACGTTCTTCAAACGCTTAGATTAGTCACTTTTTCCTTGCACAAGAACGAAGCAGCATATCTTCAATGTCTTGGATCCTTAGTCTTTAAGTCGCCTTCCATTGAACTGTAGAGAGCATCAATCATCCCTTCCGTACGTATCCAATCAGATCTTATAATCATGCCATTTTCGACAATTTCAACCTTTGTGACAGAAGCAAATATCCGTCTTTTTTGAATAGACGTCCCGAGCTGATTCCTTAAGGTTGCAAATGCACAGAACGTCGCAGCTTACTTACCCCAAGCGAGATACCCATAGGGCGAATTTGTCGCATTTGATCGACCGTTGCTTACTCCACATCGAGTTAGGCACTAAGTCTTCAATCCAAATTGATATGTCCGTAATCTGCAGCCTAGTCCCTCGTTACTGAAGTAGAGTCTTTTCGGCTTGACACACCACGCACGAGTCGTATTCTAAGGTCTTGTTGATAGAAGTGATGAAATGGGTATAACACAACGACCCTGAGAATTTGAACAACGTAGTTGGCTGTCGAAGATCATGCGGATATTGGCGGACCTTCAGGGTTGCTCCAGTCTAATTTCTCGGTTGTAAGGCTTTGTCACCTCCTCACAAAAATATTCCAGTTCAGTCAAACTCTTTGCAAGTGCCTTTCATCAGCCAAATGATGGACCGCTAGCAGTTCAGTGTTAGAGTTTTGAACATTTTAGCTGGTTTTAGCACAAAAGCGGAGAAATCCAAATGATAGAATCGGTAGTTCATCAACGACTCTCAGGGTCTTGTTGTGCCAGACTGCCTTAACCAAGGTTGGACATGTTTCATGAACGGCAGGAACAGATAATTCCCACATGCATGATCAGGAGACGTAGTCCGTAGGTTTTTGAAACCAATCAGGAAGATGTTGGACCTCTTCTACTGCTTGTTCATCTTGGACACCCCCCCCCCCTGTTGTCAAACGCCTGTACTGCAGGTATTTCAGAGACCATCAATATCGGTAGTCCGGTTCCTGCTTCTTGGTTGTCCGATTTCACTTGGAGCACTGGTAGAAGCGGGTTCCTTTCCTGACCGTCTTCTTTTGGACCCCCGGTCTGTTCCAGCGGAGGGTTCTTCATCATCATCTGCCCCATCTCTAGGTCTTTTAATTGTGACTGTATCGCCATATGGTATCAACATATCGTGTCACTTCAACGCCTCAACTAAGTCCTTATAGAGCTGTCTCTGAATGTCTGACCTGTTGACTAGAATAGTTTTTCCATCTAGTCAAATTAGGATCTTTTTTCAGCTCTAATTCTGAGAGAATTTCCGCTACAGCAAGAATGAGTTTGGCTTCCTTTTTGATATCGTAACCAGAACTTCAGACTCGAGTCGATCGTTTACGAACTTCTCAACTTTAGGAATAATTTTGGAGACTTCCTTTTTGACATGTTCCTTGATGATTTTCTTCATTCCGTCCTTCAATTGTCTCAAGGAATTGTTGATATGTAAGTAGAATAACTCTTCTCTGAATTCTGTCATAACTTTCAGTTGAACTGCAACGTCCACTGCTTCCCTGCATTTTATGCGCTAGTAACTGGTCTAACTACGTGGCAAGAATAGAGGAATTAGCACTTCACTATTGATTGTTTGTTTGAGTTCGAGAAGTTGTCCTTCTGATGCTTCAGACTATGATCAAATTCCAAACAACTAGGCAAAGTTGGGAAGATTTTTGTAGGAGGGAGCTTGTAGTATTTGCCGTGTCATAATTGTCGTTGTTGAGTTTGAATGAAGATAGGTGTGGTGTTGGAGGGCGCTTGGATATTAGTATCAATGAAATAATGGCTTCTGTATTTTGTCGAAAAATACAATCCACACCAGTATCGTTGGTTTTGGATTCAGCATGTTTTGGAGACGAATCCAGAAGATACAACCGAACTCGTGTTGTGACCATCAGGAATAAACCGTAGTTTAGGGTCACATGAGTGTCTTCAAACATCTGTCCATTACTTTATTCTCTTCCATGCCAAGATCGGTATTGGTATCTATTGACTACTGCCTCATCCCATGATCCAGTTCATCTATTAGCATCTTTAAAACCGACTATACGCTGCAAAATCTGCCCAATCAATCATTCATTGTCACTATCTTTCCGCTTCTGATTGATGAATACTAAATCATTTTCTTAGTATCTCTCATGTATGATTTCATCGATCAGAGTTTTATTCCGTGAGCTTTGGATGTACAAAATCATCACCATCATTATCTGATTCAGTCAATTCTTCATCATCATCATCATCAGCTTTCTTATCATCGTCATGTGCATCATCATCTTCTTGATCATTCTCATCATCGTTATGGTCATCATCATCTTCTTCTTCCTGAGTAGTCTCATGAACGTCATGTTTCTCTGCATCGTCATCATCCTGATCTTGCTCATCATCTTGATCATCGTCGGTTGATTTCCAAGATATATCATCCTCTGAGTCATAATCAGGAGCATCGGGAACCCCTGGTTTAACACAGTTTCTTCATCGCTCCAGAACCACTACATAGAGCTATGAGTTTTCTGACGGCTTCTTTTATACTATTTTGATTGCTCAGCCTCTGTCACATCTGCCTCATGACTCTAATTCTGTAGTCTTCAGTTTTCCTTTTCCAGACTTCTTTTCTGTTGGGGCAGTGGGAGGCTTCTGTTTTGTGATTGTATCTGTATTAGCTTTCTTCTTGCTTCCTTTTGTCTTAGGAGGAATTGTTCCTGAAGCCATAGCATAATACTCTTTGTATGATTCAGAGTTGCGGATGTCCTCGTTGGTTAATGCCACTGGCAAGATAGCCCCGTACAACTGAGTGACTTCATTCCTTGAGATGACATTGATTGTAGTGAACATTGGGTCATCTCTGGCATAGTGCCAATTGACCTTGTTTCTTCTAGGAATTGAAGGATCTTTTTCCATGACAAAGTTGACGACTAACTTGGTGAACCGAGGATAGTACATCGCATTGCCCTTCTTCGTATTTTTGTTCTCAATCTTGAAAATGAAGTCCTCCCACAGAAGATATGCATAATCAACATTCTTCTTATTGTACATACCCCACAAGATTTGAGCTTGAGAAAGACGAAGACTGTCATAGGATGGTTTACCACTGAGACATTTGTTGATGATAGCAGCAAATGATCTCCAGGGTTGATGCAGTTTATTGACATTAACGTCAGTGATCTTCCTTATATCTCCAGAATGACCAAGACTAGCTAGAAAGATGAGGATCTCCTTCTCAAGAGGTGGTTCTACAAACTTCTTATTACCGACTTTAGGGCAAATTTGAAGAATGTCTCTGAATTGATCAAGACCGATAATGTGCTTCTTGTTATTCATCTTAAATCGGACAGATCGATTATGAACATAAGCAGAAGCCCAGAATTCTTGCATATAGATCTCTGGAGCATCAGCAGTGACTTGGAATGCCTTGTAGAAAGGAGTGAGCTTTAACACATCGTAGACCACTTGAAGGGTTGCTTCCTTTGATGTGACATCCGAACTTAAGCGAAGATTACATTTACCAATCTTAAGTCGGTCAGCAGGAGCCACCAATGCATCATCCAAAGCAATCTGATCCGCTATTGAGATTTCCATGAGTCTGTTTAAGAAAGAGTGAGTGCAGTTTATAAGAAGACACAATCATTCATTCATGAGAACCTTTATGACTTTTAGCACTTTTGAAGATCAATCTACTTAGATAGACGAATAGCGTGTAAGACAAAGGCACCTATCCTAACAATTAAGTCGAATGTAGTTAACCTTGGTTTTGTCAAGCTTTTACTGTCTATTTTAAACTAAGAGATTTGTTGAATTTAATCTTAGTTAGAAAAAATTTGATCTTAAGTGTGTTATGTCAAAAATTGGTTAAGTGTTGATAACTTTACTCGTTTGGTCTTCACTAAATAACACTCGTTCGGTCCTCAAAGAAACAGCTAGATCGGGTTGCACTGAAATTACACTTGTTCGGTCCATGTACACAATCACTCGTTCGGTCCTTAGAACAGATACTCGTTCGGTTCATATTGACAGTTGCTCGATCGGTCGTTATTGTAAGTCACTCGTTCGGTCCAGTCAAATAGTCGCTCGTTCGGTCCTTTCTAAGAGTCACTCGTTCGACCCATGTTAGATGACACTCGTTCGGTCCATAAAATCAACACTCGTTCGGTCCTCACTACATAGCACTCGTTCGATCCACACTATACTTCACTCGTTCGGTCCACACTAAACTTCACTCGTTCGGTCCACAATAGACTTCACTCGATCGGTCCTCAACAGACTTCACTCGTTCGGTCCACAATAGACTTCACTCGTTCGGTCCACACTAAACTTCACTCGTTCGGTCCAAAATAGACTTCACTCGATCGGTCCTCAACAGACTTCACTCGTTAGGTCTACAATAGACTTCACTCGTTCGGTCCACACTAAACTTCACTCGTTCGGTCCAAAATAGACTTCACTCGATCGGTCCTCAACAGACTTCACTCGTTCGGTCCACAATGGACTTCACTCGTTCAATTTACACTGCAAATCACTGGTTGTGGACCTTCTTGTTTATCTATTCATCTTTTAACACTTATGGATAGAGGAAGCACGGGTTGTGATGCAAAGTAATCACAAGCCTTTGCATGGTCATAAAGTAGACCATGCCCGAGAATAAATTCTTGTTGAGAGGACAAGTTTTCTTTTTGAAAAACTTGACTTTAAGATGATGACCGGGTTGCTATCTGAAATAATAGCAAGCCATTTGGCATGTTTTGAAAATATTTGTAACTTCTGCTCGAACTTCATATACAGGCTTGTGTCATTGTTAAATGACATTTCTATGACCGTAAATGTTATCGATTTCAGAAGACATGCCATTGTAAAACTTCTTTTTGAATTTTTCGCATTTTTTTAATTTTGTATTTTGTTTTTGAAAAAATTTATATACAAGAAAATCTTTTTGGTTTTTCTGATTTTATAAAAAATAAAAAATGAAAATAAAAATCTTTTTGTGTTTTTCTGATTTTAATTATTTACTTATTATACAGGATATTTGAATAGGTACCATCACTATTCATCAACTTCATCTGCCAATTGTTTCAGAGTATCTGGTGTAAAACTTCGCATTCCCAGCTTGTTGATAAGAAATTC
>BQNB010073897.1:0-31968 GCA_026074375.1 Tanacetum coccineum
AGTGTTTCTAAGTCTTCCCTGTCAATATTTTGAAGCATCTGAATCATAGATGAATAGCTTTTTGAACTTCCATCAGCTCTTATTAATTGAAAGTATCCCATATTTCCTTTTTTAATGATTTTCCATTCAACTATGACTGGAGGCTTAGTGTCTTGAGGTATAGCATCAATTGCTACCTCATCATCTTGAACTATCTCTATATTTTTTTTTATCTCCGCCTCCTCTTGATCATCATTTCCTTTAGCTTCTACATGTTTATCTATCCACTGCTTCTTTGAATTATCAGATTCAAGTTCTTCTCTAGCTCTTTTAAAACTTCCTTCTGCTTTTGTCTTACTTCCTTTCACCAACTCTATATCTATGTCTACAAAAGTGTTTACCCTTTTCATCTCTTTATCAAACATCTCCTAAATCTCATCATAACTTTTGCTCCTCAGCTGATTGTGTTTGTATCCAGCTATGTTCTTCAAATAGGTAGACATTGTATTTCTCTTTTGTGCCTTAGTTGGTGGCTTTCTCCTTTTCTCTTGAGCTCTTAATGCTGCAAAATGTTTCTTTCTCTTCTCCAAGAGTTCTACAAACAATTTTGACTTTTATTCAATACTCAATTGTTCTTATTCTTCTGTTTGCATTTGTTGAGCCAATTGAAAGCCAGCATCCATCATAGCTTGTGTGTTATCCCATGATTCAAGTAAATCTATGTTGGCTTTTTCTTCCTTTAGTCTTGAAATCCTCTCTTCTTCTTCCAATTCAGCTTATAGTTGAGCTTCAATATTTCTAGCAACTTCTTCATCCATTGTAATTTGATTTTTCTTCTTCAAAGGTTTTTCAGGCTCAACCATTTTTACCTTGCCTTTGTCTTTAGCCTGTGGAAGTTGTGATGCTTGTAAAGGTGATGATGTTGTTTTGAATTCACTTGGCTCTTGAACTACAACCCCTCTTGCCTTGGGTCTTGTAGTTGTAGTTGTTATAGTAGCAGATGTAACAACTTTGGGTTTAGCTGCTTTGATTTCTATTAGAGTCTGAGCCAGAGTCAACTCATCAATAGTTGTTGTTGGAGCATTGGAAATAGTAACTTTAACATTAGCAATAGTAACTACTTCATCAGCAGTAGTAACTGGATCAGCAGCACTAACTTCCTTTTCAGCAACTTCTTTTTACTGCTCTTCCAACACACCTGTATCAAACATCATGTTGTCATCATTCATCTCTTGAGTCTCATCCACCAAAGTCACTTCTGCATCAGCAATTTTCCTCCCCTATTTGGATGCATCCTCCTGAGCACCCAAACTAACATCATTAAAGGATTCTACCCTGCTAGCTGAACCAACCTTCTTTAATATCTTGAACCCTGGTGTTCTTGACTTCCTTCTCTTTTCCAAACTCTTTACTCTTTTTTTCAAGCTCTCAATCTCCAAAGCTTGATTAGATTTTGTAGTCTCCAGAGCAAGAACTCTTGATTGTAATTGGGTACAAAGATCCATCAATTCAGTAAGTTGCATTCTATCCTCACCACTTTGAGGTGGATCACATGAAGGGTTAGCTACATGCTCCTCATTGATAGCCTCATCAGGGATAGGCTCTATAGGACCACTGTCCTTCCTTTGTTTCCTTCTTGACTTTTTATTTTGAGGTTTAGATGAAGATAGTTGAGTATGAATGGGTGTGGAATGAGAATCAGTAGAAGCAGTTGAATCTTCACCCATGTCTTCAGCAGCTTGAACCATCATTGTTTCAAATAGAGGTGTGACCTTTCTAGAAAAACCCTTTCCTGGTCTCTTTATGTTAGCAAACACCTTCTTGGTGTGGGAAGGTATAACATAAATTCCTTTATGTCTGGACATTCCCTCAACTTGTTTGTCCAGGAAGACTTGCACAAACCTTAGATACATAAAAAATTTTACCCCACCCTCTAAGTTCTTCACCATATTGTCAAAAATATACTTGGAGAAGTTGAAAATTTTGTTTGTCGCAAGACATATGATAGCAGATGTCATAGTGCTACTAAATTCATTCTTGGATGTAGTCTTAGCACTAAGGCATTGCAGTATGGTATGGATAAGAAATTTCCATTGGGATGAAAAATAAGCTTTATAGAATGTAAGCTTTTGAGTAAGATTTTCATACCCCATTCTTTCCAATTCTGAAAAAATGGTAGCAGTGGGTAGACAATCTGTTCCTTCAGCATCATCCAAATTAAGATCACTCCTTATACTCATCTCAATGATGATTACCTTCTTTTTGTCTACTAGGGCTTGTATCTGACGCTCCCCATTAACTATCTTAGCCTTAGTAGATGTCCAAAACTGTTCAATACAGGTGGTATAAATGGTGGGATTAACCGTTAACGCATATTGGACAGAACTTGTATTTAGAAAATCAATAATTTCCTCAAACATTCTTTCATTCCGGTTTCTACAAAAACGCAACCAAAATGTGAGTTTCAGCAAAACTTGGGGTCGACCGTGTAAGAGGTTTTGATGATTAAAAGAAACTAAGTTAGGAATTAGATTAGAGAGGATAACAAAGTGGTAAAATTGAAGCGAATGAGTGAATGAAACCTTAAAAAAGTAAATGAAAATCACCCTCAATAGCATTAACTTGAACTGGCAGCATTAAGTTAAGCCTAACAGTATTAACTAACCTAGCAGTAGCAAGTTATGTCTGACAACATTAACTTATGCCTAACAGCAGTAAGTGTATGCCTAGCAGCATAAACTAATACGAACAGCAGTAAATTAAGCCTAACAACATTACCTTAAGCTTAGCAGCATTAAGTTTAAGCTGAGCAGCATTAACTTTAAGACTACCATATTAACCTAATTATTTCCAAAAAGATCCATCATCAATTTTGATTCTCACAAGCTCCGTTTTTTGTTTTTAATCTCTCAACATCTCTTATTTCTTTTTCTCACCAATTCACTCTATCTGTTTTTATATCGCACAACTCTCTTTCTATTTTTTAGCTCACTATATCTCTTATTTCTTTTTCTTACCAAATCCACTTTAATCTGTTTTTATATCACAAATCAAGAGCCCTTTCAGGCACTTTGGTACAAAATTCCATTAATTCCTTTAGTTTCATATTGTCCTCCCCACTTCTAAGTGTGTTAACTCTTAAGAGAGGTGGATCATTAGATTGTTTAGATGCAGCCTTAAACCTAATTTGAGCTTCTGCACCCCCTAATATGGTATCTTGGCACCTAGGACCACTACCTGAATTAATTTCCTGAGGAAAAGACTCATTAAGTGTTGCCATGGATTGGGTCCTATTTATGTTACCACTGTCCTGCTCTGCTTTTAAGCTAGAAGCAGTAGTGGCGGCCCTTTCCATTCTGTCTTCCCACTCCTGAATGATAGTCTCATCTGTTACAAGGGGAATAGGTCTACTAGACTGAGATATCTCAGTGGTCCTTTTGGCTTTCCTAGGTTTTTGAGTCTTTTTGAGTTAAAATTATGATAGAACAGTGATTGGTTCAAGATTAGATAGTGATACAGTTGTGGATGTGTGTTGGGGTTTAGTGGGATTTCCTGACCCTTCACCCACGTATGCTTAATGATACATTCCCTTTCATCCAATCTTAATTAACCTCCCCTCAAACAATACTCCAAAGATTAAGTAATCCAATGCTAGCAATCAGAAAGTTAAACCTGCTAACATCAAAAGCCTTTGTGAGAAGATCTGCAACATTGTGGTATGTGTGAATCTTGATCACTTGAATCAACTTCTTCTCATAAGAATCTCTGATGAAATGGTGCCTAATCTCTATGTGCTTGGTTTTAGAGTGAAACACTAGATTTTTCACAATACATTTTATACTTTCATTATCAATGTAAATCTTGGTGTTCATAAAGTTGAACCCATAATCATGCATTTGATTTTGAATCCATAACACCTATCTACAGCAATTAGCAGCAATAACATACTCTGCTTCAATTGTTGAGTTAGCAACCACTATAGGCTTTTTACATTGCCATGAAATCAACCTTTTGCTAAGAAATTGACAACCTCCTGTTGTGGATTTCCTTTCAAGGCTAGCTCCAACATAATCACTATAAAAAAGCTTCCAAGTCAAAAGGTGAATCCCTAAGATACCAAAGGCCCAATTTAGGTTGACCTTTGAGGTATCTAAAGATCCTCTTTACAGCATGAAGATGTGAGACTTTAGGAGTAACTTAGAACCTTGCACAAGCACAAACAGCAAACATTATATTAGGCCTAGAAGTTGTTAAGTACATTAATGATCCAATCATTGATCTGTATAAGTGAACATTGTTAGCCTCAAAATATTGAGTTGAACAATGGAAGTTCATTCATTAATTATATTAGGTCTCGGTCATTAATTAATATATGTTGTAATAGGCTAGACGGGTAAACGGGCTCTTAAATGTAAGCTAACCGGTCACGTGTATCAGGCGAAAGCCCAAGTAATCCCGAGCCCGGCCCGTAGAATTACTAAAGGCATGAAAGCCTTTTAGTTTTGATACATATACACCTCCTCAAGGAAAGTGAGGGGGGTTGGTCATTTGTAACTTACACATTTGTAAGTAAACTTTCCATTCTCTTACTTTCTCTCTCTACTTTCTCTCTCTATAATTCTTCTCATCTCCTAGCTTATTTTCTTGTTCATCAATATGAAGTGAAGTGATTATTTGGATTCCGACATTTGGTATCAAGAGCCTCGGGTAGATTGTGTTTGTTTTGTGGTTTAATAAGCTTAAATTAAGATTTTCGTGGCTTATTTTCTTTATATAAGCTCATGGTACAATTTGTTTGGGGGCTTATTGGTTTGTTTTGCTTATTTACTTCTCACTTTACTTGTTCTAAACCTTCTTGTGTTTGATTCGTGCTTATAAGATCAAAACTTCATGGCTTATTTTCATTTTCATGGCTTATTTTTGCTAATAAGCTCACGGTTTCTTGGCTTATTTGGTTCGTGTTCTTTCTACTTAAACTCTCAAAAGCTTCGTCCTTTAAACCTTAACTTCAAACTAGTTGTTTAGTTTTCAAGATTAGGCTTATTTTCAAGCTTATGTTAGGACTATTTATGTTGGCTTATTTGAGTTTTGCTATTCATATTGGTAGTCCCAACCGGTCTAAACAAGAGACATAGATCCACGTTCTTAGCTTAACTAAATTAGGACATTTTGTTGGTTCAAAAGGAAGACAAAAGTGGTCCTCACTGATTAAGACATCAAGCTAAACATGTATGGATAAGCAAAATATGCACGCAAAAATTTCAAGCGAAAATCAAGTTTAGCTCAACCGAAATATTTCAATTTAATGAATACACTGATGATGGGGATCTTGAAGATGAAGAAAGCAACAATAGAGAGAAAAGAAACCAGAGATAGAAATCTCAATTATTATAAAAACAAATCGTCCCTTTTCTTTACAAAACAAAAACTATAAATAATGTTTGTCTACCACAAACTAAGGAAAGACATTAAAACCCAATTAATACTAATTGACTGTTTATTTAGTTGCTAAAAATAAAAAGGAAATCTTCAATCCAAATCTTGAATAACCATGCATGCACATCGCTTACGGATTGGCACCAAGAATGTCAAATGGCTCGCTGTGAAGGAAGCCCACGGTGTTGGTTGCAAGGCTTGGATCCGCATCATCCTCCCCGTCAAGAAAAGGACTCGACCTCGAGTCCACAACATCAACATCATCATCATCCGGAGGAACATATCGAGTTAAATCACCAACATTGAAAGTAGCGGATACATTATAGTGTCCGGGTAACTCGATTTTATAGGCATTATCATTAATACGTTTAAGCACTTTAAATGGTCCATCCCCTCGCGGTTGAAGCTTTCCAAAACGTCCCCCCGGAAAACGTTCTTTGCGTAAATGTATCCACACGAGATCACCCTCGTTAAAGACAACACGCTTACGATGATGATTCGCCCGTTGTTGATACTGTAAATTATGCTTAACAATTTGTTCACGTACCTGCATATGGAGGTCCTGAATTTGCTTTGCACGTGACTCTCCCTCGGCATTAAAATGCGCAGTGGTCGGGCAAGGGGTGAGATCAAGAGGTGTAAACGGATTGCGGCCATAAACGACAAAGAAAGGACTCTTACCTGTAGAACCATGATTGGACCGGTTGTAGGCAAATTCGGCTTGAGGTAATACCAAATCCCATTGTTTCGGATTGTCCCCAACAAGGCTACGAAGGAGATTTCCCAAACTACGATTAGTAACTTCAGTCTGACCGTCGGTTTGGGGATGGTGTGAACTACTAAACTGTAACCGCGAACCCAAACGCTTCCATAACGTACGCCAAAAGTGGCTCACAAACTTGACATCTCTATCGGAAGTTATGCTTTTGGGAATACCATGTAAACGAACAATCTCGTGAAAATATAAACGTGCCACTTGGCTTGCATCATACGTTTTAGCGCATGGAACAAAATGAGCCATCTTGGAAAATCGATCGACAACCACCATAATTGAGTCTTTTTGTCGTTGCGTACGCGGAAGGCCCAAAACAAAATCAATACTGACATCTTCCCATGGTCCATTCGGGACAGGCAGTGGGGTGTAAAGACCCGCGTTAGTGTGATGTGACTTTGCAAGATGACATACCCGGCAACGTTCAACAATTCGCGAAACATCCTTTACCACATTGGGCCAATAAAACCGATCGCGGAGAAGACCCACTGTTTTGTCTCTACCAAAATGTCCTCCTAGTCCTCCTTGGTGATATTCCAAAATAATAGCGTCCCGAATAGAACAACGCGGAACACATAGACGATTGTTCTTAAACAAGAAACCGTCGTGCTTTATAAACTTGTGAAAAGGAGGAGCCGAACAACCTTTCCATGCGGAAGCAAAATCAGGATCATCGATATATAAGTGTTGAAACACGTCAAAACCATGCACTTGAAGGCGTATGGATGTTAACAGTGAATGGCGGCGACTTAAAGCATCTGCTACCGTATTCGAGGACCCCGCTTTGTGTCGGATAACAAAAGAAAATTCTTGTAGCAACTCAACCCATTTGGCGTGGCGCGGCTTAAGTTTGGCTTGGCCTTGAATATACCGCAACGCTTCATGATCGGAAAAAAGAATAAATTCGGTAATAAGTAGTGACGCCAATATTCGAGACTCCGAATGATGGCATAGAACTCTTTATCGTAGGTACTATATTTACGCCGTGTTTCATTAAGTTTTTCGCTAAAAAAAGCAATGGGGCGCTTCCCTTGGCTAAGGACTCCACCGATACCCAAACCCGACGCATCACATTCAACTTGAAAAACTTCATGAAAATTAGGGAGTGCAAGTACAGGTGCACTAGTGACACGTATTTTGAGATCATCGAAAGCTTGTTGCGCCTCATCAGTCCATACAAAAGAACTACCCTTCAAACATTCGGTGATTGGTGCAACAATGGTACTAAAGTTACGAATAAACCGTCGATAGAACGAAGCTAAGCCATGAAAGCTACGAACATCATGTAACGTTTTTGGGGGAGGCCAGGACGTAATAGCATGAACCTTGGTTTCATCCATCCAAATCTCGTCACCAGAAATTAGATATCCAAGAAAGAAGACTTCGGTTGTGAGAAAGTGGCACTTCCCATGATTGGCAAACAATTTTTGGTCCTTAAGAATAGTAAAAACATCACGAAGGTGCTGTAGATGTTGTTGAATGTTCGGACTAAAGATTAAAATGTCGTCAAAGTAGACAACAACAAAACGACCAATGAAGTCACGAAAGATATGGTTCATGAGTCGCATGAAAGTGCTTGGAGCATTCGAAAGACCAAACGGCATCACCATCCATTCGTATAACCCATCACGCGTCTTAAATGCAGTTTTCCATTCGTCCCCGGGTCGTAAACGAATTTGATGGTACCCACTACGAAGATCAATTTTAGAAAAAAAATTAGCGCCGTGTAATTGGTCGAGTAAATCTTCGAAACGTGGAATAGGGAACCGATACTTAACTGTAATTTTTTTAACCACGCGACAATCAATACACATACGATATGCACCCCCCATGTTTTGGAACAAGTAAAGTTGGGACGGCACAAGGACTCATACTCTCACGAATAAGGCCCTTCTCGAGTAGTTCAGTAACTTGGCGGTGTAATTCCTCATACTCTTTCAGGTTTATTCGATAAGCGAGTTTATTAGGGATACTCGCACCCAGTAGAAAATCGATATAGTACTGAATTTCCTGCATAAAGGGGAGGCCTGTCGGAATGTCAGCCAGAAAAACATCGTGGAATTCAGTAAGTAGCTGCTGAATCAATGGAGGTGTGTCGCTGATGATGGTGTTCTGTTCCATCACAACTAAGGCGAACAAAATTTTTGGCTTAGTAGCTTTTTAATAATCAAGGAATTCGGATTTGGACAAGTGCATTGCGCTGTTAGAGGAGTCACGACTATCAAGAGGTGCAAGAATAATGTGAATGCCATCTTTTTTAAAACTATAAGTGTTACAGAAACCGTCATGTTTGGTTCGACGGTCATATTGCCATGGACGCCCCAATAGCAAATGACAAGCGTCCATCGGAATGACTTCACACCACACTTCATTCGTGTATTTATTTCCAATAGAAAAGTAGACTAAACACCGTTGGGTCACACGTACAACATTCCCTTTTTTAACCACGTCAACTGATACGGTTCGGGATGGTCTTGAACCGATAACTCAAGTTTGTCGACCATCGCTGTTGCGACCATATTATCACAACTACCCCCATCAATAATAATCGTACATACCTTGCCTTTCGTCGTACATTTAGTGCGAAACATATTATTTTGTAGCTAAAGAGTGTCATCACCAGTTTTGTCCATGGTTGCGGACAGGACTCGTTGCACTACTAATGATTCACCTTGGTCCGGGTAAACAACTTGTTCATCTTGTGGTGTCTTATGTATTCAATACATTATAAAATGTCTTAATAACATCTAAGGAGTAATAATGACTATTAAATAGATTAATTGTTATAAGATGATTAGGTGGTTGAGCATAAATTTTTCAAGAATTCTTCAATGACAATTCATAATCTTTTAAAATTGTGTGCTCAACAATGTTAACCCTCAATTTTATATTCATTTTACAACTTGGTATTATTGTTTTTGGTGTCAAACATATATAAAATCGAGGGGGAGCAAGTTAATGTTCCATGTAATTCATGCTAAGTGTAAAAGTTTTCCCCACGAAAGTTCCAAGACAAATTTTAATCATAAAGTATTTCAAAAATTAAGTGAATTAGTATTTAAAATAAGGGGAAAATTGTATTTAACATGTTGATTCTTGAAAATAATAGTGATTTAATGACTCAAAGTGCGTGATACTCTTCTGAAAAGTTTTATGGTTTACGATCTCAACCCTATCTACCATCTTATTTCACGACGATTCTGAAGTCATAAGTGGTAAGGTTTAGGTATTTGTCCTATGAGTCCAGACCAGAACCGGAGGGATCTACCCAAGGGCCACTTTATAGTTAGAAATAGTAGTCTCTTAGGTATGATATGAGATGAATATTATAGGGAAGAAATGCCGCCTAAGATTGAGCTAACACTAGGAAGCATCACCACAAGGAGTGGTTAGTAAATGACGTCTTGGTAAGCATTGTAAGGGGTTGAAGAATGAAAAAAATGTAGGATAAAGGGGGAAAAGAAAGAAGCCCTCCACCCAATATAGGCAAAAACTCGGTACCAATATATATGCTGACAGAATCACAATTGTATTTGCCTGACATTGGAAGACGACATCCATAGACCCAAGTGATGCAATGCCACAACCTCACCTACCATTCGTGGTTCATCTTAATAGAAACTTGTCTCATTTGTCACGGAGAATCCACACGACTTCCTATTGACTTCTCACATCCAAGATTGTTTTGTTATTTGAATAGTGGCATCTGCTCCAGCCTCTCGATACTAAAACAAAATGCACTAACGAGTCTAGAGCCAAGATAGACTTAAATAAAGTCTCATTAGGACACATTCCATTACGATAACACTTGATGAACACCATTAGTTCCATAAGCTGTTAACAAGAGTCCTACCATTATCCTTGTTATTGTGCTCATGTATGTTAGGTCCTTTAGTCCATATTTTATCCAAGTAATGTCCAAGAAATGTCCATGATAACAAGATCTCATATCACTTTTACTTATAAACTAAATAAGTAACTTTTTAAACCATTAAATTATATATACTTTATATACTTAAACCAACACTTGTACAATACCTATACTTCCATTGCCACATGATATTAACATCCATATAACATATGTAAAAGTGTACCAAATCATAATCAAGTGTAAAAATCCATTTTACAAGTTAATAAGTTTCCTAGATGGTGATTTACTATATAAGCATCGTATACACATAAAATCATGAATGTAAAGAGTTTAAGGGTTTTAGATAACCTTAGTATGATGTATGATGAAGAAATACAAGATCTAAACCCTAGTTTAGATAATAAACCAAGCTTCCAATACAATGAAAACCCTAATTTCTTAGAAACCCTAATCTTGCACCTTTCTTGTTTAACCCTTATAAACACTAAACCAAGCTTCCAATACACCTTAGCTATGTCTAATAATGAACCTTGTATTCTTGTATTGCCTTAGAAAATAAAAGCTATGAATTTATTTAGGGGTTTTTGTTTACCGTGGCTATAAGGCACAAAAAAGGGAGAGGATTTTGCTAGTAAATGATAAGTGAATGAAGTGTGAAGTTTACTTGCATAGTGTGCCTTTTTATAGCAAGAACTAACTAACCAAGGTCACTTTAACTTAACTATGGTTAGACATTGAATGACCATTGTGTAAGAAAGTCATGGGGGATGGTTTTGTGTAAGTGAAGTATGGCTTGGTGTAAGAAAGTGAGTAAACTTGTAAGTTAGTTACTTGTTCAAGTATATAACACATGCTAATTGAAAAGTCAAATATCTTTGTGTTTTATCTATGATATATCCGGCCACTTTGATACATAGGTAAGAATTTTGTGTAATTTTTATGTATTGAGTATAATTGTGGGCATTTGTTTGAGTATGGATAGGTATAGGTACTTCCGGGTATGCCTAAATGTATTTTATCGCGAAACGTAAGCACTTTACGCAACCAATAAAAATAAAATGTGCAAAGATAATAATTATACTCAAAATAATTATCTAACACTTTCTTGACGTAAACATTTAATTGATTGATGCCCGTTTACATTTAATGATAATTTTTAGCTTACGCGATTTAACTTAACGATTAAAATTAAAAGCAAACGCGTACAAGACTAATCTCAAAAGGTCCAACAAATCTAGGTGCTAACTTCCCTTTCTTCCCAAAGCGTACCACACATTTCCAAGGTGACACTTTGAGCATGACATAGTTACCTACACTAAACTCTAGAGGCTTTCTCCTCTTATCAGCATAACTTTTCTGATGATCACGCGCAGCCTTAAGCCTATCCTTAATCTGCGAGATCTTCTCAGTAGTCTCTTATACTAACTCAGGTCCTATTAACTGACCTTCCCAAACCTCAGCCCATAAACTGGCGAACGACACTTTCTACCATACAATGCCTCAAACGGAGCACATCTCACACTAGAGTGATAACTATTGTTATACGAAAACTCAACCAACGGAAGATGAACATCCCAACTTCCACCGAAGTTTGGAATAGTACGCTCACTTTGACCATCGGTCTGAGGGTGATAAGCCATACTCATGTCTAAATGAGTTCCTAATGCCTCTTGCATTGACTGTCAAAATCTTGATGTGAAACGACTATCACGATCCGATATGATCGAGATCGGCACACCATGTCTGGCAACTATCTCATTCAAATACAATCTAGCCAATCTATCCATCTTATAATCCTTACGCATAGGTAGAAAATGAGCAGACTTAGTCAATCAGTCCACAATGACCCAGATTGTGTCATGCCCACTACTAGTCCTAGGAAACTTAGTCACAAAATCCATAGCTATTCCTTCCCATTTCCATACGGGGATCTCAGGTTGCTGGAGCAAGCCAGATGGCCTTTGATGCTCAGCCATAACTTTTAAACAAGTCAAACACTTACTAACATACTCAGCTATGTCCTTTTTCATTCCAGGCCACCAATACCTATCTCTTAGGTCATAATACATCTTATCAGCTCCTAGGTGTATAGAGTACTTCGACTTATGGGCTTCGTCCATTATCAGGGTTCTCACATCACCCTTCAAAGGTACCCATATTCAATCCTGGTAGTACAAAGTCCCATCACTTCTCTGTTTTATCATCTCATCTAAACCATTCTGCAATCCTACAGACTTATCTACAGCTTCCTTTTGAGCCGCCAGTATCCTATCCTTAATACTCAACTGAAGGGTCATATTCATAGCTCTAACTCTCTTAGGCTTTAACTCTTTCCTTCCTACTTAGGGCATCAGCCACCACATTCGCCTTACCAGGATGGTAGCGAATCTTACAGTCATAATCACTAAACAACTCTATCCAGCGACGTTGTCGCATATTCAACTCTTTCTGACTAAAGATATGCTAAAGACTCTTATGATCCGTATAGATGACACTCTTTTTCCCTTAAAAGTTAGTGTCTCCAAATCTTAAGGGCAAACACAACTGCTCCCAGTTCTAAATCATGGGTCGTATAATTCTTTTCATGAATCTTCAACTGCGTAGACGCATATGCTATTAATTTACCTCTCTGCATCAACACGCAGCCTAATCCTAAGAACGAACGAACCTCAGAAGGAAGTTCTAGGGGATTTCCAATTCTTAACAACTTCAATCTTACTAGGGTTTACATGAATCCCATTACCATTTATCACATGCCCACAAAACTGCACTTCTCTTAGCCAGAATTCACACTTAGAAAACTTAGCATACAGTTTCTCCTTCTTGAGCAGTTCCAAGACTAACCTTAGGTGTCCTACATGCTCCTCTCGAGTCTTAGAATAGATTAAGATATCGTCTATAAACACTATCACAAACTTATCAAGATAAGGCCTACAAACTCTGTTAATCAAATCCATGAATACCACTGGTGCGTTAGTCAGACCAAAGGGCATTATTGTAAACTCAAAATGTCCATAACGAGTTCTAAACGCAGTCTTTGGAATGTCATCCTCATGCACTCTTAGCTGATGGTATCCAGACCTAAGATCTATCTTTAAGAAAAACTGCGACCCTTGCAGTTGGTCAAATAGATCATCAATCCTAGGAAGCGGATAACAATTCTTAACAGTCAACTTGTTCAACTCCTTATAATCAATACACATCCTAAAAGAACCATCTTTCTTTTTCACAAACAAAACCGGTGCTCCCCAAGGCGATGAGATCGGTCGAATGAAACCTTTGTCCTGGAGTTCCTTGAGTTGACCTAACAACTCCTCCAATTCAGAAGGTGCCAAACGATAGGGAGACTTTGCAATCGGTACAACTCTAGGGATTAACTCAATTTGGAACTCAATTTCCTAAAGAGGTGGCAATCCTGATAAGTCATCCATAAATACCTCAGGAAAATCTCTAGCCACAACAATCTCTTCTTGTTTCTTATCGCTGGCCTTAGCACTCATCAAAAGTCTTGCTTTCTCTTCCGATCTTTCTCCTAATACTCTAAAGCACCTTGCCATCTAGTAGTGGTATCGTCACTACTTTCTCATGACAAATTATTTCAGCCTTATGATTAGATAACCAATTCATACCTATAATCACATCAAAACTCTCATGCCCGAATGGTATCAAATCGATGTAAAAGGCATGACCCTCAATTTCTAGTTTGCAACCCTTAATAACCTTATCAATCTCTACTAGCTGCCCGCTAGCTATCTTAATCTCATATCTGAAACCTAATTCACTAGGCTCTATGCCTAACAGAGGTATAAAAGTAGTGGAAACAAAACTATAGTCAGCACCAGAGTCAAATAAGGTAGTGGCAAAATGATTGTTTAAAGTAAACGTACCCGTCATAATATTTAAATCTTGGCGAGCTTCCTCTGCTCCCAACATGAATGCCCTACCCCTAGCTTGGTTCCCTTAGTTTCCACGACCCAGACCCCCGTTATTAGCAACAACGTGGTTTGGATGGTTTCCTCCTGGTCCTTTTGCTCTAGTTAATCTAGGACATGCTGGTTTGAGATGGTCAGTACTACCACATTCATAGCATGCTCCACGAGCAGGTGATTGGCTCTTTACATTTATCGGGTTTACATTCCTAGGCACAACTCTACAATCCTTACAAAATGACCCGTATAGTTACAGTTGAAGCATGTGCGACAAGGCCCTTTGGGTGCATGGTAGGAGTTGTAGGTGGTACACTTGGTCCAAGCACCCGTATTCTCTCTTCCTACAGGGTTTACGATTGTAGCAAAAGCATTTCCAGTCCTAGTCCTCTTATTATCATCCCTACCATTCTTATCCTTGCTAGGTTCCCCCATATTTCCTCTTTTCTCAACCTTCTTAATTGATCCATTCCTAACAGCATCATCGGTCAGTACACCAGAAATCTGCACAGCCTTCTGCATATTCTTTGGCTCCGTTGCTGCCACCATCGCATGGATCTGTGGAGCAAGGCCATATATGTATCTCTCAATCTTCCTACTTTCTGAAGTCACTAAATGTGGAACTAACCTAGCCAACTCATGAAACCTATCAGTATACGCAGCATGGCCACCCCCGACCATAGCGTGATTCCAAAACTTAGTTTCCAACCTTTGCATCTCATGACTAGGACAAAACTCTTCTATCATCATAAACTTAAAGTCATTCCACAACATAGTAACAACAACTTACTGGCTTAGCGTACAGATCTGAGAGTTACACCACGTTAATGCCTTACCCACAAATGAACCAGCATTGTATTTCACTTTTTGGTCAATACTACAACTACTCATATCCTGCACAGAGCTCCATTTTCTCACAATCCATTGAGTAAAACTTAACCACTCTTACCATCATATTCCTAAGGTTACAGCTAAAGAACTCCTTTATTATGACAACCTACCTGGTTGCCATTCACTAACACATTCCTAACGTTCTCCTGAACTTTCTCATTAACCACATTACCATTTTGATTTCCAACATTTCCTTGGTTACCAACCTGAGCTAAAATAGCGAGTAAGAGGTTTTGCAATTGTTGGGCAATGATCGTCGAGAAGTCGGGTGCCTCTCCACGCCCCTATGGATCTCCTTCTACATTCGTATTAACTCTACCCTAGTCATTCCCTTGACCATTTAATTCGTCAACAGCTCAGCAATTTACCTCCCCTTAGGTCCTACTTAACCTCCCACCTCTACCAACCCGTTCACCCTTTCCCCCTCCTTGTGATTCGGTAACAGGCTGGTCAGCACTTCGGGTCCTTATCCTTGGCGGCATTATCTACACGAGGGAGAACATGGGAAATGTTAGGTAGGTAGGAAGACTAACATATATATAAAATACCTTACTATATATATAAATATACACATAATACCACCTTATGGTGTCAACATCAATATGTGTGAACGGTATTACCAAGTACGAGTAAGTTATGATACTTTTATAACTACGTTGGCCACCGTATTTATATCTGTATCCTTTCCCAGTCGTACTCAGTATTGAGCTCACACATCTCAATGACTAACATAACTAAAGCACCAAACCGCGAACACGCGAAAGCAAGCAAAAGCGGAACACCGCACACATAAATCCTATACGCACTAAATGATGGATCTTAGGTTATAGTTTAGGCCAACCCACCTAGTTTTCTATAACCTTGACTCTAATAACTAATCTGTCACACCCCGACAGTAGCGAAAACTCAGGAATGCAACATAATGATCAATCATAATTGAAGATACAATATAGAGAAAACTACAATGCATAAACTTCAAGTGTTATAAATATCATCAACCTCGAACAAATTTCGAGTGATGTCCCAAATCATAACCAAATCCATAATCTCTTACAATTCCAAATGCCCATAAAGGGGTCTAATTCTAAACTTAAACCAAAACTTCCAAATACTAAGAAACAAATAAATAAACAAGCAAGGCTTTATATAAAAGATCCACACGGGATACTCCTAAGCCTGCTATCACATATCACCAACCTATTAATCTTCTACTTTACCTGAAAATGACACTCGAAAACGTCAACAATAATGTTGGTGAGCTTGTAGGTTTGACCTTAAACCATAAGTTGTGCCAATATCTCAAAACAGTGGACAATAGTGCAATATGACAGTGAATATATGCAAATCACCCATGACTTATGTTAGCCTCAAACTATTAAGTCGAACAAAGAAACTCGGTCTTTATTTATTAGTCGTTGTAATTGGCTAGAAAGGGGATCGGGCTTGTAATTTAATCTAATATTGTATACATTGCGGGCTAAAGCCTAAAACTCAAGCCGACCCAACATCCCTACACCTAGGTGCCACCCTAGGGTAGTAAGAAACTATAAATACCCCTCTCCACTCTTGGAGAGGGTGTTGATGAGTGTTGGTTAGTTGGTCTCATTTGTAACCTTTGTGCAAGGTAATCAACCATCTCATTTTCCTGTTTACTTTCTCTCTCTAGTTTCTCTCTCTAAAATTCTTTCATTCTTCTATCTCTTTTCTTATGGTTTCTTATCATTGATTCATACCTATTTGTATGGAAGTGAAATGATATATTATAGGGTACCGACATTTGGTATCAAGAGTCAAGGGGATAACAAGTTGTGTTCGTGTGGTTTAGCATTTTTTTTTGTTGGAATTTTTTTTTCTATCAAAAGTGTGATTTTGATCTTCCTAACTAATCAAGGTTTTATCTTGTTTAAAGTTTAAGATGTATTAATATTTTATTTTTGTTGTTTTTATAAAATTCGGTTCGTTTTTTTTATTTGTTAAAATCGGCTCCGAATTTGAAAAAGCGGGTATATCGGAAAATAGTATTACCGAATTTGTAATTATTCCGAATATTGTAATAGTGCACATATTTTTTCGATTTTATCGAAAAGTGTGTTCTAGGATTTTATTTCATTCTCGGTAATTAGCATAAAATTTGTAATAGATATTTCAATCTCGGTAATTAGCATAAAATTTGTAATAGATATTTCATTCTCGGTAATTAGCATAAAATTTGTAATAGATATTTCATTTTCGGTAATTAGCATAAAATTTGTAATAGATATACAAACTCTTAGTTCTATCGAGTTTTGTGTTAGGAGATGTATTATCGAATTTTGTAATAGGTAAATTTGTTAGATAATTTTGATTTGTAACTTACCGAATTTGCTTCGAAGACTTGTTCGAGAAATTTGTCCGACAAATTCTACCGAGTTTTGCTTTGTCCGAGAAACCTTCCGAGTTTGATCTATCCGATATCATACAACATTTGTTACCGGATTTGATTTACCGAATTTGTTACCGGATTTGGTTTACCGAGTTTGTTACCGGATTTTATTTACCGAGTTTGTTACCGTGTTTATTACCGACTTTTCTCTACCGATTTTGTTACCGAATTTGTTACAAAATTTGGTACCGAACTTGTTTTATCGAACCTGGAATATCAAGATAAAACCACAACACAACTCTATCATCTTAAGATCCTATAAATCATTTTCACCTCATAATTCAACAATCATTCATCATGACAACTCCAATCACAACTTCCACAACCGACAGTCAAATGCATAACAACATAATGGCAGCTGGATCAAGGGATCGTCCACCAATGCTTGCAACAAGATGATATGCACAATGGCGATCACGATTCTTACGATACATTGATACAAGACCAAATGGTGATGCCTTACGGAAGTGCATACTCAAAGGCCCATACACTCCAACGATTGTAACAACACCAGTTGTTCCTGCAATAGAGGATTCTTTAGCAGTTCCTGAACAAACAACAGTCGAGACAGCTATGAATATGACTCCTGTAAACAGAGCTCATTTTGAATCAGAAAAAGAAGCGATTCATTAGATATTGACTGGAATTGGAGATGAAATATACTCAACTGTTGATGTATGTCAGACAGCTCAAAGTTTGTGGAAGCATCGAAGGTATCAAGGTGAATCACTCAATATCCAAGATGTCAAGACAAACTTATTTTGGGAGTTTGGTCAATTCAACTCTCACGATGGAGAAACAATTGAGTCTTACTACACAAGATTCTACAAGATGATGAATGAAATGATCAGAAACAATTTGACAGTTGCTACGATGCAAGTCAATGTTCAATTTCTTCAACAACTTCAACCAGAATGGTTAAGATTTGTAACAATTGTCAAGCAACAACACAAGTTGGATGACTAGGTTAATACAATAAAGCTATTTGGACATTCTGAAACAATACCAAAGGAAGTTAATGAACTCCGTGCTGAAAGAATGGCCAAGAATGCTAACCCATTAGCACTTGTTGCTACTGCTCAAACACTTCAAGACCCTTATTACCAAACATCAAAATATAACAAATCTTATGTGATTCACTTCCAAACAGATCTCATGCAACTAAATGATACAAGGCAATGAGATAGCCAACCACATCACACCCCATCTGAGTCAGCTTCTGAAGAAGACAGTGATCCTGAACAAGCTCAGAAGGATAAAGACATGCAGAAAAATTTGGCTCTCATTGCAAAGTACTTCAAGAAACTCTACAAACCTACCAACAACAACCTCAGAACTTCCTCAAACACCAGAAACAAGAATGTGGATACTACTCCAAGGTACAAGAATGACAATCAGACTGGACAGTTTGGGAATCAGAGGGCAGTGAATGTTGTTGGGGCTAGGGAAACTGTAGGTGGTCCAGTAGTGCAACAGTCTGGGATACAGTGTTTTAACTGCAAGGAATTTGGTCATTATGCTAAGGAATGCAGAAAGCCAAAACGGGTTAAAGACTCCACGTATCACAAGGAAAAGATGTTGCTGTGTAAACAAGCTGAGAAAGGTGTTCAACTTCAAGCAGAGCAATCTGACTGGCTAGCAGACACGGATGAAGAGATTGATGAACAAGAGTTGGAAGCACATTACAGTTACATGGCAAAGATTCAGGAGGTTCCTAATGCAGACTCAGGCACAAACGCTGAGCCATTAGAACAGGTACAATACGATACTGACGATAATGTGTTTGCCAATGACATACAACATTTTGACCAATCTGAATCCATTAGTAACACATGTACAGTGGAAACGGGTGATAGTAATGTCACTCCTGACTCACCGGATATGTGTGATAATGATATTCAGGATGACCAAAATGATGTAGAATGTGATGATGAGCGTGTTGCACTTGCTAATTTAATTGCTAATTTAAAGCTTGATGTCGATGAAAATAAAAAGATTCAAAAGCAATTAAAGAAAGCAAATGCAACATTGACTCAAGAGTTAACTGAGTGCAAATCTATTCTTGCGGAAACTAGTAGAACTCTAGGGGAAGCTAATAGTATCCGGGATAGTTGTTTAGTTGCACTTCAAAACAAACAGACTGAGTTTGAGAGGTATAAGGCCTTTAATGATCGTACCGTTGACTATGACAAACTTGAAAGTAAGTTAAAAGAAACTCTAGGACTATTAGCTCAAAAGGAAATTGACATAAAAGAAGGTTTAAAAGTCAAAGCCTACGAAATCTCAATTGTCCAAGCGAAACACGATGAATTAGTCAAAAAGAGTATTTTAACTAAGTCACATTACGAAGGTCTTGTCAAGGAGAAAACAAAGGTAATAACGGATTTGAAACTTAAGGAAGAGAAAGATATTGACAAAATGATTTCAATGGAAAACCAATTAAAGTTTTTGAATGAAATTGTTTACAAACGGAGTCAATCAATCCAAACCATTCATATGTTAGCACCCAAATGCCCTACATTTAATGGAAGACCTACCTTTGCCAATCCAATGTACCTCAAAAAGGCTCAATATGAGAAACCATGTTTGTATGTGATCCCACATGACCAATCTGATCCTGCAAACAGACTCGTCCCCGATAGGGAAGAGACTCTGACTCTTGATAACGAGAGTCGATCAAAATTGAATAAAGACTTAGTGAAACCTTTTGACTACACAAAGTTAAATAGTCTTTATCAAATTTTCAAACCCCCAGCCCAGCATTATGAAATTCAGTTAGCACAGGCAAATGCATGAAAGAGAAAGAAAATGTGGAGAAATTCAATTTGTGAAAACAAAAACACCATATATTTTCAAATACATGGATTTCTTACCAGTGCAATATCAATAGCAAAAGTAGCCAAGCATAAATGTCATGACGGATATACATCTAATATCTAAAAGAATTTGTCGAATTAAGCTGTGGGTATAACATTAAGTGACAGTTTTCATCTCGTAACCCAACTGGTCAAGATATGGTAATACTAGTTATGACATGTTGAGGCCCCTTGCCCTTAAGACTCGATTGATTGTTTCGCAATTTGTACATGTATCTTAAGCAAGAAATGCATGCTGATTTTAAAGTATGTTGAATATCTTGAAGATGAATAATTGTTGACATGACCCCTCTTGATAAGGCTAGGAATTTTCCAACATGTATGATATGCTTTTGCAATGAATGTGCACTAGTACAAAATGTGGTATTAGGTTACTCCAAAATGGTTGACGATTCTGCATATCATCACACTCACATTTTTTGGTATGTGTCACGATAGGTCGCGCCACCGTTGGTACTACAGTGGACGTTTTGAGTGAGTGGCCATTTGCATTGAAAAAGACTGACCAAAACCCGAATATGTGTGACAAATTAGGTACTTCAATAATTCAGACACTTAAAACCTCTTATTTTCACATTTTTCTACAATAATTCAATAATTAAGAATTTTTTTGGGTTTATACGTTTTAATTCGTCTTTATCCGTTTTTATGTATTTTTGTACGTTTTCATACGTTTTTTTATATTTTTCAACGTTTTGTACGTGATTAACACTTTTTTTTATACGTTTTCATCCATCTTTATCCATTTTGATACTTTTTTGTATGTTTTCATCCGTTTTTGAACATTTTTCAACGTATTTGTACGCTTTTGTCCGTTTTTATACGTTTTTATCTGTTTTTCAACATTTTTGTATGTTTTGTAAGTTATTGTACGCGCTTGTACATTTTGATACGTTTTCGTACGTTCTTCTTCGTTTTTTTACGTTTTTGTCCGTTTTTACGTTTTCGTTCGTTCTCTTACGTTTTCGTCCGTTTTCGTACATTTTCGTCTGTTTTCTTACGTTTTCGTGTATTTTCGTCTCTTTTGTACGTTTTCATACGTTTGCTTACGTTTTCGTCTGTTTGCGTACGTTTATTTCTGTTTTCGTACATTTCTTATGTTTTCTTATGTTTTTCTACGTTTTTGTTCATTTTTTGTTTTTATCCGTTTTTTACGTTTTCGTCTGTTTTTTAAGTTTTCGTATATTATTATACATTTTTGTTTACGTTTTTGGACATTATTATACATTTTCATTCTTACAAAAACGTAAAAATAATGTATGACGACGTACGTGACTATTGTTATCCAATGGTCACATGAATTTTTAGTTTGTGTGACCTTTTGTAATATATAGTCACACAAATCATGTTTGTTTTGGGTATTTAGTCACATATAATTAAACATAAAGTGGCCAAAAGTGTTAATAAGTGTGACTATATGCTGTTTAAAGTGAAAATATGTGTATTTTGTGTGACTATTGTTATCCAATGGTCACATGAATTTTTAGTTTGTGTGACCTTTTGTAATATATAGTCACACAAATCATGTTTGTTTTGGGTATTTAGTCACATACAATTTTAAAAAAAGTGGCCAAAAGTGTTAATAAGTGTGACTATATGTTGTTTAAAGTGAAAATATGTGTATTTTGTGTGACTATTGTTATCCAATGGTCACATGAATTTTTAGTTTGTGTGACCTTTTGTAATATATAGTCACACAAATCATGTTTGTTTTGGGTATTTAGTCACATACAATTGAACATAAAGTGGCTAAAAGTGTTAATAAGTGTGACCATATGCTGTTTAAAGTGAAAATATGTGTATTTTGTGTGACTATTGTTATCCAATGGTCACATGAATTTTTAGTTTGTGTGACCTTTTGTAATATATAGTCACACAAATCATGTTTGTTTTGGCTATTTAGTCACTAACAATTAAACATAAAGTGGCCAAAAGTGTTAATAAGTGTGACCATATGCTGTTTAAAGTGAAAATATGTGTATTTTGTGTGACTATTGTTATCCAATGGTCACATGAATTTTTAGTTTGTGTGACCTTTTGTAATATATAGTCACACAAATCATGTTTGTTTTGGGTATTTAGTCACATACAATTGAACATAAAGTGGCTAAAAGTGTTAATAAGTGTGACCATATGCTGTTTAAAGTGAAAATATGTGTATTTTGTGTGACTATTGTTATCCAATGGTCACATGAATTTTTAGTTTGTGTGACCTTTTGTAATATATAGTCACACAAATCATGTTTGTTTTGGGTATTTAGTCACTAACAATTAAACATAAAGTGGCCAAAAGTGTTAATAAGTGTGACCATATGCTGTTTAAAGTGAAAATATGTGTATTTTGTGTGACTATTGTTATCCAATGGTCACATGAATTTTTAGTTTGTGTGAGACCTTTTGTAATATAATAGAGTCACACAAATCCTTTTTGTTTTGGGTAGTTTATCCCACATACAATTAAACATAAAGTGGCCAAAAGTATTATAAAGTGTACTTATGATTTTTAAAGTGAAAATATGTTTTATTAGTTTGGAACTATTGGTTATCCAATGGTCACATGAATTTTTAGTTTGTGTGACCTTTTGTAATATATAGTCACACAAATCATGTTTGTTTTGAGTATTTAGTCACACACAATTAAACATAAAATGGCCAAAAGTGTTAATAAGTGTGACTATTGTTATCCAATGGTCACATAAATTTTTTAGTTTGTGTGGTATTTTTTAATATTTAGTGACACATCGAATTAAACAAAGAGTGGCTAATTGTGGATTTTAGTCACATATAACTAATCAATAATTTGTGTAATTATAGCATTATAAATATAATATATATATATATATATATATATATATAATAATATATATATATATAATAAATATATATATATAGTATAATTTAATATAAAACAAAATTAAAAACGAAAACCAATTTCAAATTAATTAAAACTCAAATGTATATAACTGAACCAAATTTAGAATTGTCAGTCGTACATACTCAAATTCACAACTACCCATAATTTTAAAGACTTTTTACTCATTTTTCGCCGTCCTAGCTTGCCTTTGCATGGTTTCACGAGAGACATAACTTTTTGCGTTTCAAGTGTTGTAATTTTGGTGCAGAATTGTCGTCGCTAATCTTTTGTATCGTAGTTGGTGGTGTAACCTGGAGTAAACAAAAGATTCCTTTTAATAAACATTGAATTATATGAAGAATTATAAGTAAGTAGGTTGTAAAAAAGACATTATGTACCTATCTTCTTCAAAACAACTTGATTTCTTTGTGGCCATAGCAAAGAAACCACCTACGCCACTCCTTAAATTGTTTTAACCCAATGATTTCCTACGTCCGATACCATGGCATGCTGCATCCACTATATTCGATTCATCAATTATTGATACTTTGTAGGCATCATTTGGGCAGTTCTTTGGTTTATTTATCAATTGTTTTCCATCAGCCTTGTATACGGTACCAAAAGCAACAGTATTTGATTTCTTTAAGCACCACAGTTTGCACTTAAATGTCTAAAAAAAGAATTTTGCGAGTGTATAGAATCAGGGAAGTATTGTGAAGATGTAAAGAATAAACGACGGAGCAATGGTTAGACGACACATACAGGGGTAGTATGGGGTAGTATGGGGTCTTGTGTGTTATAGAGGTATCACCTCAAGTGGGGGGACACTACACTTATTTAGGTGTACATATTTAACACTGCTTGAGGAAATATGAGTTACGAAAGAAATAGTACTAAAACAACTGACTAAAAAATAATCAAACTGTTTGCGACCTAAGAAAACGCCTATAGCAATGTACCAGAGAATCGTTTCGTCGTGAAGTAAGCGTTTTCTTAGGTCCAACAGTTTTTAGCATGGATACTTGGTTCTGGAGACACATTTGCTTGCGATTGGGAATCTGGAGACCCGTTTCGTCGTGACTTAGGCATTTTCTTAGTTCCAACAGTTTTAACAGGTTCCTATATGTATATATAAAACACTTTACATTAGTCATGCATGTAAAATTCAAAAATCAAAGGGGGATGTTTTATTACTTACCATTGCTTCCATTCCATTTTCCGAAATTACAAGCCCATTAGACTTCTTCTGAATTCTCGCATCTTTATCACGTACAACAACACTTGACTGAGTTCCGTCCGCCTCATAAGCGCTGCTATCTATATTATTAATGCGCGCCACTGGAGTCACCTGCAATATAAATTAAGAAATACATTGACTCTTCAGTTTATGTTCATTGCCTGCTATCATTAGCATCAGTGGTGTTAGCATTAGGAAATGAAAACAACATAAAAAAAGGCTTACATCTGAGGGTACTTGCAAAGGAGATGACAAATTCAACTGCACCCCTTGTGCAGTCAACTGATTCATCAGTTGACTAAGCATTCCCTTGGTTTCTGACATCTCATTGGACAATTTGTTGACCAATACATCCTTTTCTTTCATCTCGGTAGACAATTTCTTGACCAATGTATCTTTTTCTTGACGCTCTCATCTCTCATTATCAAGCTGAGTTTGAAGTAACTCAATTCTTTCGTCAGTTGCTTGTCTGCTGCGAGGAAGATCAAAATACTTCTTATATGTGACTCCACTTCCCACGCCTCTTGCATAACCTCCTTTTTCCTTACCAAACACAACTGTCATGGCATCAGTGCCATCATCAAGATTCAAGGTTCCTTCCTTGATCTTGTCATCAGCGTCTTTCTGCACAAAAAATGGGAAATAGGTTATTAAACGTAAATAAGCATATAATAGAATTTCCAGTGAAACGCAAAAATTACAAGTTTTTCTCCCAATGATCTAATCTCTTCATCCGGAAATTCTCCGTCTTTGTTCAACCTTCCTTTCAACCACATTACACCACGCGGGGGTTCTTCATCTGCTTCGATTTCTTTTTTTTTCGATCTAATAAACATCAAATGCATACACATGTAAAGTTAAACCTAGATAAACAAAAATATGAGGGTATTAAGTGCAAATGTGCAAATTGTGCAATGTAAACAGATTCCTTTAACAAACTCGTCTCTTAATTTGTTAAACAAACATTATGTAATATTACCATTTTCTCTTTCACATAAACATATCCACCTCGTCCCATTTTATAATGATAAACATTTTTGGAACGTGCCGTTTTACCTTTGGCTGATTTCTCCTACAAACACAAAATCATACGGCGTTTAGATGTTGTAATGCTGCAAACTCAAAATTATGAAATGACATATAGACTTAAAAAAAGATGACTAATTACAACCTTGTATGCATTGGTGGCCGTGTAGTTTATAAACGCGGCCCATTATTCTGCGCTTACAATTGCACTATAGTTTTTCGGGAGTTCATTCAATTTCGAAGGTGTATCTAAGTTGGGCAATATGTATTTTTCTCTTAGTTTCATTCTGAAATTCCTTAGCAGTTGACCAAGACGATGCATTACCAACCCTCTGGCTGTCGAGTCAACATCAAAATATCGTTGCAAAGATTAACACAATGTTGTTAATTAGTTACACATAACGTAAATGCATAGATAAACTAATGTAGTACTGGGTTAAAAAATAGTATATATTTACCGTGATTTCATCCCATAGTTTATCTCTTAATTCTTTTTTCACCTTCATCCAGCATAGAATCTTCAAACCTATGTGCTCATGAACTAGATCTCCTAAAAAACTTGAAAACAGTGCTCTGTGTAACCCTGATACCCTATTTAACGCATCAAAGGTTACCTTGAGCTTTACTGAACCAGGTTTGCCATATGTCATGCGAAACTTACATAGCCTAGTTATGCCCCTCTTAACTAGTTTATGATCTGAACTGTTGGTTCCATCCTTATCTTTAGCATCAGAATACTTCTCGGATCAGAATTAACCAAATCATCATGAAGATCGGTTTGAGTTTCCCCTAAATCATCATGATTATGAACATCGAATTGAATTTCCATGACTCTTGAGAAACAATGAGTAAAAGAAAATGATTATGGGTTGCAGAGTTATGGTGATAGAAGAATAATTTTTTTTATTTGGTTTAAGTATTTTATTTAGGAGATAAAATAGGGATTCTTTTTATGGAAACAGTTATGCATTCATTTAGGGGGTTTTAAAAATTTTGGATAAAAATTTTGGCTCCAAATTCTTTTAAATTAAAAACTTGGCTCCAAATTAAAACTGCAATCTGACCCATGCTGATACTATATGCAATGTAACATATTTTAAGAAGCGGAAACTTACAGATGGTTTAAGAACAAGCACCATGTGGACTCGATGCGTTAGCTACTGCTGCGGTAATCTTTGAGACGCACTGGGTTGATAATGAAGAGATCATTCAACTGATTTCTTGTAAATACACACTTCCATTTGGTTGACATTAGTTATAAGATCGTATCAGACACAAATGCTAAACATCGTTACCTAACAATTTAAAGAGAAATAGAGATAACATGCAGTGAAAAACATATTATAAACATAGTTATATAAAATACTTAAGATCCAAATATTTATAAGTACAGATACGTTTAGTGTTTCATACTACTGTCACTGCATAAAGATAATAGCAAGGCAACAGGTTCCCATCCATGAATAGACCCAAAAATAACATCAACCTATTACACAGAATCAAATGACATCAACCTCCAACCCTCCTTTTGCCTTGCTCTTGCTCCTCTCGGTAGCAGTCCATGTTCCAAACTTCGGTCTTGGAGCTTTAGCTTGAGAGGATTGACCTTTAGGAGTAGCTTGAGAGGATTCATCTTTGTCATTTACCTACAAATTGAACGAGTCTAATGGATTAAGTCTAGAGAATGTCATAAAATTAGCGAAATAACACTTATTAAATGGACCATTATTACCCATTTTGTGTCATCATCACCAGATTCTTCATCGCTAGAGAAATAGAAAGGGCTCTTTCTCTTCCAATCAGTGTTTTCACATACCTCCTAATAGTTCAACATACCATGTGTTTTAGAAAATTGAATTGTATAAATGTATACAACTTTAGCCATAAACACATAACAACTTCGGAATACCTTGTATGAAATTGTTTTAGATTTAGACCTATCTGACTTTGCCTTTGAACCTGTTAAAGCATAAACTTGAATAAATTACAAATTCACACATGTTTACATTAAACAATAAACTTCAAGTTTACACAGCCTTACCTTTAGAATTGCTCTTCTTCTCATCATTAGACTGTACCTCCTCATCAGACATATCTAACGGATCAACAACAACAAAATCATCCTCCTTATCAGAATTTTTTTCGTGTTTCCTCATGTTGTTGATGATTGATTAGATTGTCGAGTATGTATATTGGGTGGTGATTGTCGATTATGGTATATGGGATGGCGATTAGATGATCGATTCCTTGATGAACAGAGGTGTTTGGTGGTTTAGATTTGAGAAAAAAATGGTTTGTGAAATCCCAAATAACCTAGTTTTGTGTTTATTAATTATTAAAAATAACTAAAGTATATATTAAAACTTTATAAATAAATGGATAATAACTAAAGTATTAAAACTTTATAAATAAATGGAGAATTAGTAAAATTAAAAGTTTATAATTTGTGTATTTATAAGAAATAATTAATTGAAAGTTAATTAAATTAAAGTTTATAATTGTGGATTTTGAAATTAAAATAGTTGTGTTATAATTGATCATGCTTGATATCGAAATGTTTTATTAGGGTATTCAACAAACAATATCTTATTGTGGTTGGGGATTAAGTTATAAGTATCATTGATAACATTATTTGAAGATGAATGTAAGCACCAATATAAACGGAGTTAGACTCGTCAAATTGGGTTTATATCCGTCCGGTTATACAACATTCTCAACAAACTATACGACTTTTACCATGAATAACCATTTGTGGAAAGATTGACACTTGTAAAGCCATATCGTTAAATGTGGAAACAAGGTTAGCATCAGTCGAGATAGATATGATAGAGCATGTATGACGTGGAAATTTACCCTGGTCAATATATGATGTGGATCATATTAAGACACAAACAACCAAGACGTTGGGTGCAGTATAAAGAGAATTATGTTCATTGGTAAAGTCAGTACATTTGGAAAAGTTATTCTATCACCTCGGATGAATAGTTATTACATTTCCTAAAGTAATTCTATCTCTAAACAGTAATTTATTACCGACCGCTTTACACGCGTCAATCAACTATTACGGGTTAAAGGATATAGGTTATTGGTTACACTTAGGGGTTAAATTAATATGACCAATGATAACCTAATGCACATGACCCAATAAGCCACTACAACCCGATGCACATGACACATGACTCATGTTAAGTACCCATTGTCACCAGTCATGTATGGGTTGTAACATACCCATTAATGAATGTGACCAGTGATAACCTAATGCACATGACTCATGACCCATGTGAATTAGCCATTATCACCGGGCATGCATGGGTTCCATTACACTACAAGCCACTAACCCAATGCACATGACCCATGACCCATGTTAATTACCCATTGTCGATCACTAGTCATGTATTGGTCAATAACATGACCCATGACGTACACATGTTAATTACTCATTGTCACCAGTCATGGATGTGTAGTAACATGACACTCTAAGCAACAACAACCCAATGCATATGACCCATATGATGTCAAATACCCATTAATGAATGTGACCAGTGATAACCTAATACACATGACCCATGACCCATTTGAGTTAGCCATTATCACCGGGCATGCATGGGTTCCATTACACTACAAGCCACTAACCCAATGCACATGACCCATGACCCATCTTAATTACTTATTGTCGATCACTAGTCATATATTGGTCCATACACTAAAGCCACTACAACCCAATGTACATGACCTATCACCCATGTTAATTACCAATATCACACCTCGACTCATTCGTTTAACATTTCACGTATACCAATATTATCTCGACTCATCCGTTTAACATAACTTGTATACCAACATCACCTCAGCTCATCCGCTTAACATCTCATGTATATCAATATCATCTTCTACTTTTCCGTTTAAACAACCAAGTACCCGATCATATACCCGAAAAAAGAAATGAATAAATACCACACTGGACGCACCCAACACATGTTTCTTGTTTCTTTGTCGCAATTAGTCGTAATACAAGTGTGGGTTTTATTTAAGTTATAGGTTTTTTGGTTGTGTGGTTTATAAAAGTTACAACGTTTTAGTTTGTGTTATCTTAAGACCGATACCATACCGGACTGGACCCGACCAGACAGAAGACTGAACTGGACCGGACCAACTCGCATTAAACTAAGTCCTATAAGGACGGACCACAGACCGAACTGAACCGGATCGAGTCGATTTTAAATATTAAAAATAACATACAATTTATCACTAGTAATAGTAAAAGATTACATTAAAAATCTAATTTTGTTATAAATGTAAACCCAAAAAAAAAAAAAAATTTATTTTTTAGTACAATAAATAAATAAATGATACAAAAAATAAAAATTAAAAGTTAAAACTTTGAAAATAACAATTAAGTGGTCAAAGAGTAAAAAAAAACCCCATTTACCCCATCATTTCCCACTGTAGATGAGAATACATGCAGTTATGGAGACGACTCTATTCTTCCCGCCAAAAAAATTATGGCTACGTGGGAACTCTGTTATCCACCACAACCCCAAACCATCCTATAAATACCCCCAAAAAGGTAATCCAACAAGCCTCACCTTCAATCAACTATATCTCAATTAGGGTTTCCGATTCCTCACCTTCATACACCTATATCTCAACTACATTTATCATTTCAAATGGCTGCTTCTGGTTCCAGTAACATCATTGCAAGGCGTATTGTGGATGATCTTATCAATTTTAGTAGCGAGACCGCTGTGCCTAACTACATGAGGTTCTTTTTTCTCTAACAGATTGCTCAGATCCGTGGGTATGTTAGCCGCCAGCGTGCGTGTTGGAAACACAAAAAGTGTCAGTCACTTCCAAGTTGTAACAGTCTTAGCTCGTAGTTGATGTAATGATTAGATTAGTAATCTAGTCCGGCCCAAGACCCATGGGCCGGCCTATAGGACCTATATAAGCCCCTCTCCTAGCCTTGGAGAGGGTTGGTTGTTCCATTTTTCCATATTCTATTTTTATACAATTCATCCATTTTTCATCCATTCTTTCTCTAACATCACAACCCACATCTCACTCTTGTTCTTGGTTTGATCATAAGATTACTAGTATTCTACAATTGGTATCAGAGCCATGGAGTGGTGTGTTTGATTTGTGTTCAAAAACCTTTACAAAGAGCAAATTAGTGATTCAATTTTTTTGGCTTAAAAACCTTAAAGTTTTTATTTTTATTGTTTCTATAGGGTTAGTAACACTAGTTGTACAAGAATGTTTTTGCTAAAAACGATTAAAAAATCATTTTTTTATGAGTATTGAAAATTTGAGTTTCGAAGAAGTTGCACCAACTGTAGAGACCGAAATAGATGGACCGAACGAGTAGGGCCAAACTAGCTAATTTTTTTTTTCCAAACTAGTGAAACCAAATTAAGTTTAAACTTAACAACTCGATTTTTTTTAAATTACACGGTTCTTTCTTTGACTTGTAAAATCCCATGAAACAAACACTTGTTTTCCTGGTTTTGTCAAGAATTGTAAAATCCCGTGTAGTTTCATTTCAAGACTTAACAATCACGTAACCAAACACAATTTCTTTCTACCACCGATCGATCAATTTGTAATCTTTTTGATATTACAATGACGACTCTTGCTGATAAATCACTTCTTTCTGGAGGAGACAACAAACAACCAATGCTTGAAAAACACTTGTATGATTCATGGAAAAGCAGAATGGAACTGTATATGATGAATAGACCACATAGAAGAATGATTCTTGCTTCTATTGAAAAAGGACCACTTGTCTGGCCTTCAATCACTGAGGATGGAGTAATGATATTTGCTAAATTGTATATTAAATTACCCGGGATTTTGCCAAATAAAAGCCAAGAAAATGCCAAAAGAATAGAAAAAGTGTGCTTTTGTGTCTAATTGTGCAGGAAAGGATAAAAAGGACAAAAAGAAGCAGTAACAGTCAAAAACCGACAAGAAACGAAAGAGACAAGAAAAAGAGTGAAGAATCAGCCAAAGATCAAAGCCGAATCAGCCGACACAGCAAGAAAGGCAGTCAAAGGTCAACATAATGAAGTCAAAGGACCAAGAATGACAAGTCTTCAAAGTTCAAAAGCTCATTTGGAGTTATAAGATTCAAGGGACTAAATTTGCATAAAGTGGGAAGTTGATTATAAAAGAGAAAAGGAAGAAAGAAACAACAAGGACTGAAGTTGCCACTTTGAAACTTGCTTTATAACTAGAAAAAGGGCGGGGCAAACAAAAGGGCCAGTGTTGACAACTCTCCAAAGATTTAAACAAACAAACGCGGTATTAAACAACCCCTAACCACCATAACCGTTTTTCCCGCCACTTTTGCCCAACAAACCCAACTTCGTCCCAAGCCTTCCCCGCTCCTCTACAAAACCCAACCTTGTTCATACACCTTCTCTACATCAAATAGCCCACGTGTCATCATTTAATTGGCCAAGACACCTCACACCAATCATCCAACGGCCATAAATTGTCTATAAATGATCTACGGCTAAGATTTGATGGAAGTTTCAAGAAACTCTCCCTCCTCTTTCTCTTCTACTCTCTATAAATAGCAGCTTAGGGCTTATTTGCTAGTAGTTAGTTTTCTGTTTTTAATTTTTCAATTTGTATTTCTTCAATTTTAAGCAATTTTTCTTTCAAGCTTTTTAAATA
>BQNB010073898.1:7096-31968 GCA_026074375.1 Tanacetum coccineum
TAAGCAATCTATATTTAAGCCATAATTTGCCCTGGTGCTGCTACCATCATAATAAACCATAACTTTTTCATTTTTAACATCTAACTTATAAAACCTTTTTAAAACTTGTTAATTTGTAAAAACTCAGCTGACTCAAGTGTTTTGCACAAATTTTATTGACTTTTAATGGTCAAAATGGCTTATGCCAAACACCCCTTTCAAACTTTGACAGATTTGACAAAGGCTTTTTAAATGAAATATACTTATTAAATCTACAAACCCAGATTTTAACTAGCTTAAAACAAACTTAATTAACATGAATTAACAACTAAATAAGCATTAATCTAAGATTTAAGCTATTTTACTTATTTTTTTGGTTTTTTAAGGCTTATATGACAGATTATATAAAAACTATGATCTAGGCTATGAAAAGCAAAAATAGATGAACTAATGTGACTATTAAGCTAAATAAAACACAAATAAGCAATAATAAGCAAACTTAATAAGCAAATAAGCAGATCTAAACATAGAAAGCAATAAGACCACTATTTAAGGCTAGAATTAAAGGAGTTAAAAGAGAAACTTACAGAATCCTCTAGCTAAACAAGAGGTACCATTTAAGGCAGCTACAAGCTCTCCTAGCTTATAAATAAGCTATGAGTAAAATCCTTGGGATCTCTTCCATTCCTAGATCCCCTTCCTTTAAGCTTAAATCCAATAAAGTCCAAGGTAAATGTAGTTAAGCTGTTTAAAGGTTTAGATAGGATTATTTCTGAATCGATTAAGCTCTATTTTAGCTTTTAGACTGAAAGAGCTGAATGTGAGCTTATTATAGCTTAATGAGACGATTTGAGCTTTTGAGTAAAGGATAAGAATAATAAACACTGAATTTTATTGCATTAAAACTTTTTATTACACTAAAAGGGAATTACATGATTAAGAAGAAAATTACATTAAGCAAAATATTAAGCTACACTAGGTGATTAAAAAGCTAGAAAAAAGAAGATATCATGTGTGTGACGGTGAGGCTTTTTATAGCAGCAGAAGAACATTCTAGGACCTTAGCTTCCATCAATCATCCACCTTTGATCATCTCTAATCATTAGATCTTTGTTTTTGGCCGTTAGATCACTAAGTGACCTCACACGGATTGCCAAGCTGGCAATCCGTTAGAGGCTCACTTGTGTTTCTTTTCTAAGTAGAAATAGTACAAAACCCACATTCCATGTGTGCTTCTCCATTGATGACGTGGCTATGTGCTTGAGTGAGGTGCTTAGATCTCTTGATTTTACTAATCTCTCCCTACCATCTTGTTTAGGAGCTCATGAATAGACTTCCATACCCTTTGATTTTAATTTGCCTCTTGATTTACCCTGGTAAATTCTTGGAAGGGACGATGAATAGTAACTTGGATTTGGCGCCAAGTTTATAACTGAAACGAGTTAATTCAGTTGTATCTTTGGTAGATTTGCACAAATGGCCCTTGTGTTGTTTTATAAATGGTGTAGTATAAAAGACTTTGATAAATGGCAATTTCAGTCCCTGTGGTTTATAGGAAAGGTAAATGGACTAGTGTAATGGGCTTATGGATCCGGGTGTGGCCCATTTAGGCTTAGGGACCATTTATGGACTTTTCTAAAAGTTGAGGGGTTATTTTGAAACACTTTGGGGCTTGTTGACTTTTGTTGACCAAGATTGACTAAAGTTGACTGTAGATTTGACTTTTTCTGGCTTTGGCTTCCGGCTTTTGTTCACTTTTCCGTTCTCGTGTCCGTGCTTGCCCGTTTTTTACGGTTTTCTTGTGATTTTTATATATCCGTACCTGCACTCACAAAACACAAATACAAGCATATTTTTGCCATTTTTGGTTTGTTTTGGGTTTATTTGGGCTATTCTAAGCATAAATGGATATGTGTATTTTACACTTATCATAAATAATCCTTAGTGTGCACAATAGCTTTGAAATAAAAAAAATAAGAAATGAAGGACGATTTTTGCGAGAAAAACAAACGAACCAAAAGATAAACACAATATTTAAATACACCACTACATGACTCTTGATACCAATTGTAGAATATGAGTAATCTTTAACAACAAGAACTAGAGAGAGAAAGTGGGAAGGAAGGATGTATTTTCTAGTGAGAGAAAGTAAAGAACATGAAATGCATTAAGTGAAAAATGAAACATACAACCAACCAACCACCTCTCAAAGGCATGGAGAGGTGTATAAATATTTTTACATGGCACGTGGGCTTGGGCTTGCATGGGTTTATCCATGGGCCTTAGCTAACTAACTATGTAAGTTTCTAAAAATTACTTAACGGGCTAACGACTATTTATCTATGGAAGTGACCGACACTTTCGTGTTATCAGTTGTGTTTCCAGAATCAATTAAATCATCAGTTACCAGAAATTTTGATCTAAGAGTACCATTGTTTTAGATGATGTTTTAACCCTAAAAGCTTTATATGGAAAGCTGTGTTATGACCCCCTTTTCCATTTGATAAGTTCGCCCAAGCTTCTTTAACAACATCGATGAAATCAGAACGATCAAACCATGAGTGAAAGATACGAAACGGAATAGGACCAAAATCAATCTTGTTACAATGTAATAAAATGGGGTTATGATCCGACCAAAGCTTATCAAGAATAGTAACGTGAATATCCGAATGAGCTTCTAAGACGTCTTCTGAAATAAAAAAAGCGGTCAATTTTACTCAACGTAGTGCCTGCTTTATACATCCATGTAAACATAACAATCATACTTGCATTACATATTACAAGTTATATGTTAGTCATTATTAAAAACATAAGAGACCATTTAGTTTACGTATCTTCATATTTGCAATAACAACTGTCTTCCGGTAAAAAACACGCAGTTTTAGAAAACATTATTATTACTGTATTCTCTCTCGTACATTTTTATAGAATGCCAATTTTACCTTTAACTAATTATTTAATGTTTTCTGTAAAGTTTTTAATATTAGTTTCAACCAAGAATAATATATTAAACTCGATCAAACATTTATATTTGTTTAATAGTTGACAACTAAAATTTGATATCTAAAAAAAGAAACATAAACCATTAATTGAGAGGGAAGAAGTACACTCTATATTTAAGATCGATACAATGATGTATTGAACTCATTGTCTAGTAAGTTATTGTTGTACACATGGACGACGTACATGAGAGCCGGGTGTTGCGCGGGTCACACCTAATTTTGCGTGACGAAGTGTAACTTTTTAGAAGTGTCTTTTTTATATGTGTAACCCTCAATATTATTTGTGCTACTTTAGTTTTTTTATCGTGCAACTTTAGTTTAGCTCAAAAATTCCTTATGATGCAAATTTTATAACTTATATTGAAAGAAACTTTGTGCATGGCTTTTTCGAATCTTTTTTTTAACACTCTTTTGAAAATTTTGAGTTCATCTTGTATATGTACGCTTTTGATATCTATCCAAAAACGTGATCAGTTAAATCAAGTCATTACCTTTTTAATTCGACCATAAGATTAAAAAATCTATGCTTTAATTTGAAATTTAGGTATCGTATGAAAATATGATGCAAACCTCATTAAACATAGGGTTTTTGCACTCTAGAGTCATTGTACTTTTTAATAGAGTCATTGTACTATTATTTAAACTTAATAGAGTAACTAAACTTTTAGAACTCATACAATAGAGTCACTCATATTCCATGTCAACTCCATCTCAACTTTCATGTCATAAAAAAAGTCTACATTATTAAGTATGACACCACATTATTATTTTCACGTCACTATTTTTTGCTTTAAAATTTTCTTTTTACAAATTTATTACTTTTATTTATTTATTTTTTATAGAAAAAAATAAAAAAAAATTCAACAACTTTCAGTTTTATTTATTTAGTACTTCTAATTGTTATTTATTCGCTACATCAGTTACAATCAACAAAGCTTGTTTATAAGTTTTAACGTAAAACTCATAACTTAATTTTTATAAATTTTAATGTGTTTATCAATTATTTGCACAAACGCAATTACGTAGTATCGTGTACATTTAGATAAACCTAAACTTATAGTTGACCTTGTATGAAGACAATATTGGTTTATATTTTTGGTTTAGCTCCGCACAAAATATGTAAACGGCGAATTAGATTAACCAATTTGAGCTTGTTTAAATGTATCAGTTAGAATGTTAAGAATGTTCGTGTTAGGAATATGCTAAAAACAAAATGTAAAATTTTAGCAATATATGCTATTTTTTTACATGATATGTTATATATTGATTATATCAAAAATGCGTGAGTTATTTGTGACAGGAGGTGAAGTGGAGTAAAATATAGAAGTTATTATGATGACTGCAAATAATTGTTATTTATTAAGTCTTTTTATATTCTTTTTAAGTCCCCTCTGTATATTTATTTTTTTTTCTTTAAAGTTTGGTTAATATTTTAAACATTTGTAATAGTACAGTGACTTGAATGAACAAAAAAATAGTATAATGACCAAATTAAACATTTAAAAAAATACAATGACCTTTAGATGCAAAATCCATTAAACATATCATAGAAATACTCACATTTCATACATGGGTTTTATTGTAATTCTAATAAAATTATTAAATAAGAAACAAACAATGAAGTTGTTGCATTTTGACCTCATTCAAGTAGTCCATGGATGGATATGAACATTTTGTCACTTGTGCCACTCTCCAGGTCTTTTATATTTGTCTCTTCTCTTCGATTGGGACATCGCACATCTTTTAAATTTTCCACTTTTGTATTTCCATTATATAATTAATTAACTTCAGGTTACTTAAGAGTTGTTATGGAGCAGAAATTCTTATAAGTTGTGAGTTTCTTGATCTAAGTTTAAATAAAAGATTCTAGAACATGACTTTACCAAACTCATCAATTGTCTTTAATTTGTTCAAAACGTCATTTTGATTCTAGAGTTGTAAAAGTTTATGGTACTTCAGTCACATTTCATTTGCACTTAACTTTTTCGGTTTTAATATACTTTATTGGGGTAATCCTTTACCCAAAAAAATATTCTAAAATACATAATAATTATCATCTAACTCTAAATTACCCATTATAACCTTTGTTCTTCCTCTATTATATCATTATCTCAATAAAATATGTAAAACACATAATAACACAACAAAAATAAACCAATTAAATTAAAATAAATAAACTAATTAAATTAACATGACTTCATGAGTTCTTGAGTTTTTTACAATTCTTAAGAAAGTGAAAAAAATACTAACTCCAATTTCATGAGATTACAAAGAACAGTGGTCATGTTTTTTGTGACAACGAGATCGAAAAGATGACATGGAAGAATCAAATAAACTTTTACCAAAGTAAAAACTTAAAGTATAGTTCCACACTTTTAGAATGATGAAAATACAACAATCCTTCTTCATTTATAATTGATTGGAAAGAACTTGTATCAGGATATAAGAGATCAGAACGAGCATGTTTGAGAGTTTTCAATAAGTTTATGTGGCTATGTCCACAACAAAGAGAAAAAACATTCGTAAATTTGTAATACATGTTATTGATTTCTGGAATAAGCATCTAAATTATACTTGAATTATTATAAAGATATAAAAGATGAAATGAGAGGTATATAATAGTTACAAACTTACAACTTACTTACAGGAAGATAGAAGTAAGAGGGTATAATGGTCAATGTAAAAAAATAATGTGTATTTTAAGATTTTATTTATATAAAAATTAGTTATTTGGATATAAATGCAAAATTTAATTTTTTGAAAGGATATATTTGTTATTTGAATTGTCATTTCATTCAGATTATTTCTAGCATATTAGTGTTTTTTATAAAAAAAACTAGCTTCAAGGCCCGCCCGTTGGGCGGCGAGCTTTAAGATTTTGTCCAAAGAAACCTTTGCATTTTGATAGTTGTTCGATAACGATACTGCTTTGCGTAAAAAATTATTGATTTGATCTTGGTTCTTATACAACTCATAATAGGAACACATGCAAAGACTTATCATGCCCTGGTGGTACGGTTAAAACGATATATATTTAAATGTTATTATGAAAGAGTAAGAACCATACCTGCTAAAGAATAAGAACCGGCTAATATCATTATTTATGACTATGCGCCTATGCTAATTTATATTCTATACTATAGTTACATATGGTTTAAATTCCATCTAATTATGATCGTTTAAAAGCCTATGACTACGAAAGCTTCATTGTTGACCAAAAAGAGGGAAAATTAATTTCCAACCACTTGAACAATCATCATTCTGATGACGGTAGTCCTGTTAGCAGTTGACTCGGCGATGCAAATCTCAAGGTCATGGTCATGGTCACTTGAAATTGAATGACGGTTATGGTTGGTGTCTTCATACTCCATACAAAAAGTTTTGTTCTCTAATTTCTTGAACCTCATTGTCCAGTCGAGCAAGCCTGAAAGTTTGGCTAAAAGGGGAGTGTAAACTTAACCATATGATCGTAGCGGACTTTTATCATCTTTCCCGTATATGTAGATGTTAGGCTCACCATCTACAATTGAAGCAAACAAACGTTATTCCACGATTATCGTCACATAATATATTTGTTAACTTTTATATCTGAAATTTATGTAAACTGCAGTTACATAAAAATGATGTATAAAGGTCAAAAAGCTATATCTAAAACTAATTCTTAAGATACCATGTCATTAAATTGTGAGGACCTTAAGTGTCTTGAATGATGCATTCAAACATCACAGGTATCCATATGTAAACGAAACCTATTACTTTGGAATCATTATGGGTATGGGTTTGAGAAGAGCATGGAATGGTATCTGGATGAGTAGATACCCAAATATATGGGAATCAAACCCCTGTTTTTAAATATAAGCCGGCCTATCAAACATTCAAACCCATACCCTTTCATGAAACAACCCTTTTCTCGTTCTTTTATCAATATGGCAAATTTTTATGCCATAAAATTGTTATGCTAATAAAACAATTAATACGACAATGATTCAATAAAAAGACTTACTATCAGCAAATTCTGAATTTGATTGAAATCTGCAACATAACATTGTTTAGGTTGAGTTGTAACAAACTCGATAATTCCAACAAATTTCAACCTAGCACCGGAATGATTAAAATAGACGGGAACAAAAACTGTCCCCATGCCCAGAATCTTTGTCAGCATATTGATTATCTTTTGATAATCACGTGACATGAAATGTTTATGTGATCTGCAACACCATGTTTCAGCTACTTGGAACCCATGTTTCAGCTACTCGACCAGCAAACCAGTTTCCCACATTTGTCTCTCGTCTAATAGAAGGATTCTTCGTGAGACATCTCATCCTATAATCAATAAGTATGTTGTCATGTATGGTTGATAGCAAAATTGATTAGTCAACTAAAGACTACACCCAATGTCGTCTCGATCCCCAAGTTTGCTACGTTGCCAAAATTGAAGATAACCTGATTCTCCTATGATTTTTTTTCTTTTTTACAACATGTGGCCACTTTGACCCATTTGCTTACAAATGGGTCGATTCGGTTTATGTATGATTTCCATCGAGTAATGCATATAATATCCTAAATCATTTAAAAACTCTTGTATTTTTAATCCTCTTTTGGTAATTTGCAATCATATCAGACTTCTCTCGTCTATCGATAGTGGATCTATTTTACAGGTTGTCTGGTCTAGCTGATAGTTTTTAAAGGTGACAAACCGACAACGTTAGAAGATTTAAAGGTTTTATTGTCGTCATAAAGAAAATATACAAATATACGAACAACGTCAAAAAAGGATATGACCTGAGCTTTAACAATGTCACCAGGTCGGAAGGATGTACGCATATCTACTTTGTTAATCTTAGTTACTCTAACATTTTGTTGCCTGTACAAATACAAAACACATGAGATTGAATATTTTGAGTTAAACTTGGGTATATCCCTATATAATTTAATTAACATATATGAACATTTTCTAACGTGGGCATCACTAAATCACTCCAAGATAAATTAAAAGTAATGCTAATTAGCAAATAATCATTAATATGTCATCCAAGTATATGTAATTCGTAGAAAAGTGTAGCACCCTGATTCTGACAACAAAAGCAGGTACAATATTAAGATATATGTGTAAATCCATCTAGCTATTAGGCATGATAGTTGTTGTGTTTTGATTATTTGCTTTCCGTTCCACTTTATTTCATTTGCTAAGCATGTAAAATTGTACTTTATCAATTAAGTTGTGTCTTTCAAAGACTAAAAAAAGCACAAAAGATAACTAAAACTATTAACAGCAACTGCATCCACATCTTATCAATGACCACTACAAATCAAGTGACTCAAGTTGCAAAATAGATTTCCAGATACAACCCGCTTTTACATTTGCATACAACCCTCTTTTGCATTTGCATATGCTACAGTGTTGTTTCTATCCAGTTAGATAACTATCAAAATTATTTTATCCTCCACGTAAACAGAAGTTGCATAAATGTATAAAAATATTGATGCAACAGGAGAGTGTATTATGTCGCACTACATAAAATGGCAGTCCAATTATATCCATAAGGGGTATCCAAAATGGTGCAGAACAAATAGATCAAATACAGGGAGAGGCGAAACAACTTTATAATCAAATGCAGCAACAACATGTCTAATATATATAGCTTAGAGGGTGTTTCGGACTGTGTTATCGACATAGAAATACCTCAATTTTTCAAAGTTTCCATGGATTATCAAAGCTATTTTAGGAATCTACCTATATTTCAAAATTTTTGAAGTTTCCGTGATAGGATTTAATTTTTTCAAATACCTTAATAGAACTCTAGGAAAAAAAACATTAATTAATCTATAACATTCATCTATAACATAACATTAACACATAAATCAATATCATGACAAACCGAATTAATTTGAACACACAAATAAAATGAATCACTAACCTTGTAAATGGATGATTTTGATGCTAACATCAATTGATTTCTTGTTAAATTATGACTATTGGTGTTTGTTTATCCATTTAATCATATCATGTAGTCGATATATGTAGATGCGGATGATTTTTTCAATTTGATTAGGGTTTTTGTGTTCATAATAATTGGAGTTTTTTTGAAAGTGATGAAATTGAATCATTATAATTCGATGCGATTGTTGTTTAGATGATCTAATAGTTGCAGATATCACAATTTGATGTGAATGTTGTTTACAGGATAGATTTTTTGTGTGGTTTTGCGTGTGAATGAAAAAGAATGAAAAATTAAATGTTGAGTGAGTGAATTGTAGCCCTTCATTATTTAGCTAGGACACGTGTCTTTCTTTTGGATTTTTGGCTTGAAGGTCATTTCCAAAAAAGCGTATCTATACTACTTATAAAGGAAATTTGCCTTATCCTTGAATTTTCAACATTGAATCTTGAAACCTTGAAAACCTTGAAACTTAAAAGTATTTTCGGAAGTCTTGAAAGTTTGAAAACTATTTTCGGAAGTCTTCAATCTCAACCAAATCAATATGGCTGTCAATCTTGCATCCCAATCTCATCTCAACCAAATTAATGGAGGCGGGAATGCATAAAAATTTTGTATTTGAAGTTTAAATTTGAATAAACTCTAATGGCTATATAAACAAGGTTCGGTTTATACGAAAACCACACAGCAGAAACACAAAGCAGTAGAAATGTCACTCGGCTATTAAAGAAACGTTGATGATGCTGCTTTGGAGGTTCGGTTTATGTTTAGTCGTCTTGTTTTAATTTTCTTTACGAATCTTTACGAGATATTCCCAATCGTTTTGATTTCATACTTTTTTTATTGCTGTTTGTTAGGGGTTGTTTGGGAATGCTTGATAATTGCTCATTAATTTTTTGATAAATAGGGGGTGTATGGGATTTCTTATAAAGTATGTTTTTTAAACTGTGTAACTGAGGAAAAATGCAAAAATATTTATTTGCAGACTTGATTTGTGTTTTTGGTGTGGTGGAATTATGAGAGCCGGGGAGGCGAGAACATCTTGATCGAAAGCTCTGATGTTCTTAATAGTGAGAAAGAAGGTGATTTTATATTATTTTTTGGCTTTTTTTGTTTTAAAGGTGGCTTCTAATTAGGTTTATGTTTCATATGAGAATTCACACTTTACAATGTCGGATAAGGATTTTGAACACTATGGCTTTCATCTTTTTCTGATAATAGATTCAACTCCTGGATAAATGTAATTCGAAAATTCTTCTTTGCAGGCTTTCACCCGAAGAGCCAACTAAACTTGCTCAGCAGATAATTTAGTGCGTACCTGAATTGTCTCATTAAAAATGTCGGTATTGAACTTCTTACTTTATCTTTATTGTTGTGAGATTCGATCACCCTACAACCTGGTTACTAGTGCGGAATAAATCCGATCTTGAAGACGAACACACCCCAGCAGATTATGTATGACAGAAAAGAAAAGGATGCACAAGAATATAACCCTCAATATTATATGTTTATTGAGTAAGGAGAAGAATGAAGTACAAAACCCTCCCCCCCCCCTCACCTCTTTATTGTAGAGATGAGGGGGAGAGAACAAACAGGTTGGAAGAATTAATGTGTGAAACCCTTCCCCCCTCACCTCCTTTTATAGAGATGAGGGGGAGGATGGGCTTGGGCCGTAGACAAACCCAATAACCTTAATATGGCTATAATTAGAGCTAAATTTACACTAAACCCCCTAACCTATTGACTAAAGTGAATACTATATCTAACAATTTCCACCTTAGTATCACTATTAGTCAATACCGATACGCAGCACCTTCGACCTGTGCTGGAACCTCGGACCGGGAACTGCCTTTTACCAAGGCACCAGTAGCAATTCCTGCTACTAAACTTAGCTCATATCCTGACTCTGCCAAAAGTCCCTTTAGCCATATTTCCTTCTTCCAAGCCCCAGTAAGTGTCATATACGCCGCTTCAGTTGTTCACAAACCCTTATGTACCAACACATAGCTTCTCAGCTTCCTGCACATCCTTGTATCATAAACCCGTACCTTGTGATTGATCTACCCATGACATAGTCAAAATCCATGTTAGCCTCAAAATATTGAGTCGAACATGAAGTTCGTTCATTATGTATTTAAGTCTCGGTCAATCAATTAGTTAACGTTGTAATAGGAAAGTATCGGGAATCGGGCTCAATAGTTAATCTAATATTGTATATGTTTTGGGTTTAATCCCAAGCAAAACCCGAGCCCGGGTCCTAGTTAAATATCCCGCGCGTCACTTTTAAGTGTCGGGGTATATAAGGAACTTTTCCACTTGGAAAAGTAAGTTGTTTAAAATATCAAATAATATCTTTTCTCTTTTTCTCTCAATTCTCTCTCTAGTTTCTCTCTCTAGAACAACTCTCTCTTTCTCATTTCTAGTTCCGATTTCGTGATCGATTGTATGAAGTGAAGTGTTATCGGGATCCTACAATTGGCATCAGTTCCTACGTTGGGATTCGTGGTTGATTCGTGTGGTTCAACAAGATCAAATTCGTGGTCAAAAAGAAGTCAATAGAAAAAAAATCAAACCCGAATTTTTGTGCTTAGATGTGTGAATGTTTATGTTATTAAGCAAGATCTAGGCATAAGGGAAGTGCTAATGAGTGCAAGAGAAAGTCAATGTTAAAAGTCAAAAAGTGATTATAAAGGCGAATTTTGGTGAAAAAAATCGTATTTTTGCTAGGTTTGCCGTTTTGACAAACTAGAAAAGTTCTGATAGCTTTTGACTATTTCTTGTTGCCGTTTTGATTCTATCTTGTTGCTTTATGATTTCTTCTTTTGCGTTTTGATTTTTTTGAACATTAAACAGGTTCAAAACGCATCATTGGCGTTTGTTTAGAAGAAATTTTAAAATATTAAAATAATCAAAACCCTATTTCAAAATTTTTTTATGGTTGCGTTTTGGATATTTTTGAAAATTAATTGGTTGGTTTGACCATTGCGTTTTGACCATTGCGTTTTGACCATTGCGTTTTAACCATTGCGTTTTGACCATTACGTTTTGAGCATTGCGTTTTGACCATTGCGTTTTGACCATTGCGTTTTGACCATTGTGTTTTGACCAAATCTCAACCACTGCGTTTTGATAAAGTTCATTGCGTTTTGATTCAAAAGTCACTGCGTTTTGTGTGAAGAAAAGGGTTTCAGTAAAACAGCCATAACTTTTGATCCGTAAGTCCGTTTCAGGCCCGTGACCTCTCAAATCAAAGATAAAAACGAGACGGAAGACGCTGTAGCCACCCTTTAGTTGGTTAAGGATTTTTCGAGGCCCAAAACCATCGTTTACTATGATTTATTGACATTTTTCAGTTTTTTTGGAATTTGTGTTACACTTGTTTTTGTTCTAGCTCACGGCCCATCTGTATTTTTTGGCCCGTTGTTTTGTTTTTTATACTTTAATATTTTATTATCAGATTGGTACCTATTTAAACAATCTGCTGTAACCCTAGCCAGAAAATTATCTGTTTTTATACAATTAAATCATTGGCCGCTGATTCCGAAGCAAATCATTCACGGTTTTCTATTGATTTTGTAAAATCCCGTTAATTCATTTATCGGTTTTAATCATAGACGTGTAAAATCCCGTGAACGTGAATTGCTTACAAAACCACAACTTCAATCACATCATATCCACTTAAGATCCAACAACTTTAACTTCAACTCACGATAAAATGGAGAAGAAAGATACCTTATCTTCGTGTTCAGATTCAGAAATGCAACTAATTCAAGACAAAACAAAAGAAAGTTGCATGGTACATATTAAACGACTCATCACCACCTCAAGTGTCTTTTAAACAACGACTTAAAAGGAAGTCGAACCGAGGATGGATTCAAACGCGCATTTACGACACTTTTTTGTCAAGATCTAGAGACTTTCACAGGCACGATGTTCCTAAACATGGATCAACTTCAAAAGCAACTTGATAACAACGAATTTCAAGAGATTGGATCCATGGCCTCTTTTAAAGTTCTCGAGACACAGTTTCAGATGTTCATCAAGTCAAAGATTTATTTGAATGATGAATATATTGTAATGACACGAAACTACTTTCTAGAATACACTCGACTCGATATTCCAGAATTCCGTGATACACTGATCCAAAACATGGATTATGTTAAAAAGTCGATTGAGAAAAGAGCGCTGCATAAAATGGAGTATGACAGCAGGGTGAATGAAAGACTGATGCAGACGACAGAGGAAAAGGTTGATTCGAGTAAAGCATTGGATGCTAGTTTAGTTATCATTGAAAGCAATGGGACAGAATCACAAAAGCAGGATACAAGCAGCAGATCAGGGAATGATGCACATGTTAATGATGCAGATATCAGACCCATATATAATGAAGAGCCAATGGCTGAGGTACAAACGACTGATGATAATGTATCTGCTACAGGACAACAGCATACTGAGCAACCTGAATTCAATAATGAAGGAAAGGTTGACCAGAATGCTTGAACATGTCATGACATACGTCTTTACCTGCTAAATTAACTGATAACATGACAACTAAACTCTCAAATCAATCATCGAGTCTGAAAATGTTTGTCTCAAAAAGACTGTTGCCTAGTGTCAAAAAGATTTTGCAAAACTCGAAGCACATTGTATCAATCTTGAACTACAATTACCAATGAAAACAATGTTTTAAAATTACAGGGCAACAAAGCCAATTTTTTAAAGAAAAAGGTAATGAAAGCCAGTTAAAAATGACATCGATGTAATTGAAAACAATAAACATCGAATTGGAACTTAGTGTGGCTAAATTACACGCAGAGAATGAAGCAGTTACATAAAGAAAAAAAGAGCACTTGAACAGACTTACAAAGATCAATTTGATTCTATCAAAAGTACACAGTATTCATACCAAAAACCAGAATGACTCTTTAATGGAACAACTGAACAAAAAGTCTTAATGAAAATCAGATGTACTAGCTCATATTCAGAAAAAAAGGGTTTGAATTGCAGCATTAAAAAAAGAGTTAAGGAAACAACAAAAATTGTTGAATACTAAGTTTGCAAATCCAACCATCTTGGAAAAACCGGTGTAGCAACCACTCAAAAACCATCCGTTGTTTAGACAACCGACTGCGTTTAAAGTCAAAAGACCTAGAAATTTCAAAACCACGGTTTGCTCACCAACTTGATGTGATCAACACTGTCAAACCCATTCACTACACATCATTTGTCCTAAGAGAAGAAGAATTTTGGCCCCTGCAAAAACCTCATCACATGATTGCACCAAGCTCATCTAGGTATTAGCACAAATGACATTGTTTCAAAATCACTACCTAGAGAAGCTAATAAAAAGACACAGAACACTCTAGGATCCCTAGCGAAATTTTTCTGACTCCAAACATTTTTGTTTGCTCGACATGACAGAAATATGTACTTTAATTCCAAATCATGACGCATGTGTATAAAATTCCCTGAAAGAAGACAACTCGCGTGCAAGGTTCCATCCAATAAAAGCCAACAAACAGAAACAAACCCGTAGAGCAAATAAGGGTTGCAACGAAACCAAAAAGACAGATCCCAAAAGGACATAGGTTTTCAATCAAAAAGACTACCACTGTGCATGAGAAAACAACAAGTCCTAGATCTTGTCTTAGGTGGCAACCAACGGGTAGAATTCTCAAGACTGTTTGTCTTAGATGGGTTCCAACAGGAAAGACATCCGCCTCTAGCACAACAAAGGTGAAGAGTGAACCCCCAAGATGGTTCAAATGCAGATATCCCTAACCAATGTGAAAGCGAACAAGCTCTTATGTCATTGCAAGGTACTCTCTTAAGTACAGGTACATCGTTCAATCCTACAGAGGAAGGACTCAGAGTTTGGTTGCGAAAAAGAAAGATATCTCAGAAAACAGGGCTTCAAGGAATTTTGATCTGATGATCACAAAATGACGTTTGAACACAACAGTTCAAGCCTCGGTCGTCAACGATAAATGGTGTCTGCTGAAAATAACACTTCAGGCCCCGTTCCTCAATGTTCAAATGACGTTTGAACACAACAGTTCAAGCCTCGGTCGTCAACGATAAATGGTGTCTGCTGAAAATAACACTTCAGGTCCCGTTCCTCAATGTTCAAATGACGTTTGATCACAACAGTTCAAGCCTCGGTCGTCAACGACAATGGTGTCTGCTGAAAATAACACTTCAGGCCCCGTTCCTCAATGTTCAAAAGACGTTTGATCGCAGCAGATCAAGCCTCGGTCTTCATGGAGATGACGTCAGTTCACATCAGTTCAGGCCCCGTTCTTCATCACGACAAGAGTTGGAATTACTATTCCACCATCAAATAGCAATGCTGAGGACAACAGGTAAATAAATACAAAATCAGAAAAATAGAAAATTTCCAAAAAGATTCTTCTCGACATGTCTCTTGGAATCGATAACATTTACGTGCTTAGAAATGTCGATTAACATTGACACGGGTGTGTAAATGAAGTTCGAGCGAGAGTTTTCAAATAGTTTCAAAACATGTCATTTCTAATTTTCTAAATGGCTTATGTGCAAATGTCAGTACATAACCCGGACTTCAAATAAAGGAAGTTTTATAACTTATCCTCACAACGAGAAAAATAAACATTTCTCGGTCTTGAGCTATTCTTACAAGACATTCAATGTTTTTTAGCTCAAGAAAAAGATGGGAGTGTACGTTTAAGTGCGCTTGCCCTTCGTTAAGAAGAGAATCCTCTAACATCTTGGTATTTACAAAAAAGTTGAACACAATTTTTCAAGAATTTCTCGATGATAATTCATAATCTTTCAAAATTGTGTGTTCAACACTCCATCCCTCACAATGTTTTCAAAAGACAACAATTTCTCAATTAGGCTATTTTGAGGGGGAGTTTTTCGAAAAAAACAATGTTTTAAATGTTTTTGGATAAATCATCAATGACCATATCTTATGTATTCAAAACATTATCAAGAATTTCCAAACATTCATGCGATAGTATTTTCTATCCCCACTGAAATTTCAAGACATATTTTAATCACAAGGAATTTCAAAAACTAAGTGTTTATTATTTAAAATAAGGGGAGAAAATGTATTTAAAATATGATCTAATTGACTCAATGTGCTGAAAAGGTTTTATGGTTCGATCTTATACCCAACAACATCTTAATTTCACGACGAATCTGAAGTCATAAGGTGGTTAGGTTAGGAATCAATCCTATGATCCAACCAGAACCGGAGGATCTACCCAAGGATAATCCAAAGTTAGAAATAGCAGTCCTTAGGTATGATTGGAGATGAATGTATATGGGAATAATGCGACTAGATCTAGTTAACACTGGAACAATCACAACAAGGTGTTAGTAATGACGTCCTGGTAAGCATTGAAGGCGTTGAAGAATGAAAAAGAAATGTATGGATAAAGGGTCTAAAGAAAGAAGCCCTCCACACAACTTAAGGCAGAAACCGGGTCAATACATATGCTGTCAGAATCACAAGTTGATTGCTGACATTGAAAACGACATCATGGACCCAGTGATGCAATGCACAACCCTTCTCAGCCATTCAGGTTTCTCTCAACAGAAACTTGTCTCATTTGTCACGGAGATACACACGTTATCTATTGACATCTCACTCCGAGATTGTTGATATTGAATAGGTGGCAATATGCTCCAGCCTCCGAGTACTAAAACCAAAATGCACTCATCGAGTCTAGAGCCAAGATATCAATCTAAATCTCGTTAGGACACATTCCATTTCAAACACTTGTTAAACATCATCAAGTTCACAAGCTGTTATCAAAAGTCCTACGCAATATCATTGTGATATTTGCCAGAACATCCGAGTGATACTAATGTATTCACAATAAAGATGGAAATCCTGCTTGAGCCAGCATCAAACAAGCTCTTGGTAGGTGACTTGCGAGATTCTATATGAATCAAACTTGTGACAACTGGATATCGATTTGGTCCAGTAAATGAATTGACGGTTGATGAATTTTGATAAAAACATGACACTCTCGATGTGTTACAAAAACTCTTTAACGAGTGACACTGGTATGTGCTTAATTATACATACCTTTTTCCATTAAAAACGGACTAAAATGACCAAAAACAGACAAAAACTGCCAAATATATGTTTGTTTTGCATTTGTATTTTGCAGGAAATGGATATCCAGAAAAGGACAAAAAACAAAGCCAAAAACGACAAAACTGGGCACGGAATGGAATAGTGTGAAAAGACGAAGCCAAATCGAAGCCAAAAAGTCAACCAAGTCAAAAAGTCAACAGGAAAGTCAAACAGTCAAAGTCAAAGTCAACCCCGACAAAGTCAAAGTCAAGAGGAAGTCAAAATCAGAAGAAATATAACTTAAGGGACCAAAATTGCCAATTCCTAAAGTTATATTACAAAGAAAAAAGACTACAAGGGCTGAATTTGCAATTTATTAGAAATATAACTCAAGGGGGCTAACCTGCCAACCCCTAAAGTTATATTAACCTCAAGGACCTTCCATGTAATAGACTAATATGAGTTGAGGGGGCTAACCTGCCAACCTCTCAAAGTTATACACCACAGGGACGAAATTTGCAATACACACTTACACCTTGAAGGGCCAAAGTTGGCAAACCACCAAACTTTTGCCCTGTCACCCCTAACCATTTTATAACCCTTTTCCCGCCATTTTTCCCCAACCCCATCACGGGTCTTCTTCCTTTCTTTTACCCGGCAACACCTAATACACAAAGAATCATCACCTTAACCCCACTCCACTAAAACCCCCATCACATGTTTCCTTGCCATGTTGGCAATCCGGGTCAAAATGGGTGCCAAAACCTTATCAAGGGTCGTGATTATTTGGGACATGGAAACCAAGAAAGATTGAAGGCCAGGATTGAGCTTAGTTTTTCCTCAGCAAACAAACACAACAAGCACACAAAGAGAAGCTCAGCTGCCTATAAAAGAAGTGAAGACAAAAGTGAACGAGGCAGTTTTTGAGTTTTTAGTTTTTAATGTTTTTAAAATTTATGTTTGTAATGTCTTAAATTTTGTCTTTTAAGCTGTTGTAATCGTTTAAGTTTAATGAAATTTTAGTTTAAAGCTTTTTATGAAAATTTGTCATTTCCCTTTTAATTCTGCTTAATTGAATTCAGCTTATTCTTGCTTAAAACCTGCTTTGCCTATATAAGTTACCACTATTTAAGTTAAAATTGATTTAAGCTTAACTGAATAAGCATTTGCCATAAGTTACCTCAAAAAGGTCATTATATGATTTTGGAAGATAAGCCAGAAATTGATGGGCTTATAGGGCTTATTTACAGCCTAATTTATAAGCTGAGCTTGTAGACAAGCTCACTTGAGCTTTTAGTCCTTATTTGAGCAACAGGACAAGGTACCTTTTTCTTTTTCTTCATCATTTTAGCTTATACAATTTCAGCTTATCTGTTGCTTATCTCAGCTTATATTCAGTGCTTATTTCCCTTAGTTTGTGCTTAATTATGCTTAATACACTAGTACTTAATCTGTTGTTGCCTTCTAAAACTTAAACTCATCTGTTTTAATGTTAAAAAATGAATTTTGGAAATATTAAGGGGTGTTTGGGTTAAGTATGAAAACGGGTCAAAAAGGAAATGTTATGGGTTGTGGCCATTTGGCCAAAGTTGGTGAGCTTTCTTGAGCTTATCTAAGTCTGTTTTTCCAAAGTTTTTTAGGCCAAAACTGTTTTTCAAGTTTTTATAAGTATCTCTCTAAGTCTGTTGTATTTTTGAAAACTACAAGAGCTTATTTGGATAAGCCATTGTATACTTGGGTTTTAGCTTCAAAAGTTGTGTCATTTGAGTGTCTAAACAAGGTTTTTAAAGTGTTTTGAGTCACTTGACTTTTTGAGTCAAAACTGCCAAAGATTTAAGTGTCATTTCTATAAAAGAAAAAGCCCTTTTTCAAGAGCTAAAATCAGCAGCTTTAAATTGTTTTTAGAAGCTTAATTTTTGAGCATAAGCTCACCTTAAGCCCTTTTCAATCTGTCTTAGCTTTTTTTTAATTTTGAGCTTATTTGACAGCTTATTTTAAGCTGTCAAATTAGCTTCCCCTTGTTTAGCTAATTTCCCCTGGTGCTAAGGGGCCGTTTTTAAGCATTCTTATCCAGCTTATTAGTGAACCTTATCCTGAGTTTTTGGCTTTTCTAAAAAGCCCATAAGCTCTTTGATAAGCTCCTTCAATTTCAGACCTTAGGAAGCACTCTAGTGAGCTTATTTTTAAGCTTAAAGTAGGGTTTTGACTGTTTTTGCTTAGCATAAGTAGGAATTGCTTATTTTCTTTCTAGCTTATTAGGAGCTTATTAGTTGTTGAATTCACTCTCTTACTTGCTTATTAGTTCCTTTGTTGCTTGTCTTAGCTTATTTAGTCATTTTCCTTTGCTTATTGAGGTTTTAAACCCAAATCCATAACCAACAGTACTAACTCTTTAGTTAGTACTGCTGTGGGTATTAAGCAATTCCTGGCTTATTGGGCTTATCTCCCTTGCTCATTATTGTTCCTAGTAGCTCATTTTGTTAGTTTGTTAAGTTGTGTGTGCTTATTTGCCTTTTTCTTAGCTTAGTTTGTGTTAACAGTCAAGTGCCATAAGCCTCTTTTTGCCTTTAAGCTCATTTGGCTTTCTGTCAATTAAGCCCTTTTCAGCTTATTTAGTTACACATTTTAGTCTTTAGTGCTTAGTTAAGATAAGTTAGATAAATCTTTTAGCTTTTTAGTCCAAATTTTAGCTTATTTGCCCAAAAAGTCCAAGACTTAGCCATTTTGCCTTAAAAGCTTATTTAAGCAAACTGTCGACTTAAAAAGCTCTTTTTAAGCTTATTTATAAGCTTTCACAAAAGGTTGTAGTTTTAGAAATTGTTAAGCTCAATAAGCTTAACAAGTTTGGTTCACAAAGTTTTCATAAAAAAAAAGGAGACAAGGGGTGACCCGGGTGAGCAAGACTCGAACCCGGGCCTCTACCCTCGTACACCTCTCTTTTTGGTAACAAGCGTTACCGCTGCGCCCTTGGGACTTTTACGTTAGTGTCCCAAGGGCTTTAGTATTTAACCTCATTTTCATTCTTTAGGCTATAAGCTGTTTACAGCTTATTTTCGGGCTTATTTATAAGCCAATTTTTGGTTTCTTATTTTTCGTAGGTTAGTATTAGTGTAAAGTAATTTTAGTAAAATTTTCAGAATTTTTAAAAGTAGTTTAGTATTTTTTATAATTTAATTTAGTTAAAAGTTTAAAAAATTCATAAAAAATACAAAAATTATCAAAAAAATATTTTTCTTTTTTAGAAAATTTTCTTTAGTCATATAGTTTGTAGGAAAAATACAAAAATTTTCGTAGGGTCATTTTTGTAACTTTTTGATTTTTAAAGAACGGGGCTCGGGTGCGGTTTTTGCCTTGACTCGTTTTAGTCATACGACTCCTGTTTCAGTCTAGTCTTTTTATTCTTCGTTATTAGACCTTGAGTAGTTTAAGAGTAAAAATTTATTTGTTAGGGTTAATTTTTGAAGTTTTTAGGTTTTTCCCTTTTTCGGGATTCGTGCTGTCGTTTTTTTTTTTTGTTCATTTCATAATATTTTAGGTTTTTTCTCAATCGTTTTTTTGTTCGTTATTGTTTAATTTAGCTTTCCAGACTCTCCAATCCATTTCTCTCATTCAAAACTCCAATCTTTCGACTGTATCTATTCTCCAGGTCCAGCCTCGGTTGGGGATAAACGTCCCGGAAAACATTCTATACTACTTTCGGTTTTTGATTTGTTTCTAGACTATTCTTGCTATTCTTTTTTATATTTTATTATATTGTATATATATTTTAGGTGTTAGTGTAGACCATTCAATTTTGGCGCCGATGCGGGAGGCTGTGAAAAACGATTTTCCTTACGTTTGACCAATTTGTGTTTGAATCTGTGAATATTTTCTTTTATAAAAATATAAAAAGTACACCCAAATATTTTTCATTTTCTTTTATTAGTATAATTATCATATAAAAACCAAAGAAAAGGAAAATTAAAAAACATTGTCCATAAATAAAGAATAATATTCACAAATGTATAAAATACCAAAATATAATATTCTCAACTGAGGTATTATCATAATAACTTCCGGTGAACTTGTTGGTTCCCAACTCGAACAAAAGATTTAAAAACTTGCCATTTGTGTCTCTTACGACGTACGGCTCACCTTGAAAAGTTAAACAAACTATAAAGTGGGTATAAGGAGGGTTGTTCCGAGGAACTACGACCCGAGCGCTATTCCTACTCCTCCGCTCACCTGTGCGTTTATCTTTTTGAGAGCTACCGTGAAGTAAGTAGATTATTTGGTTTAAGTTGTCTTATCTCATTGTCCGTTAAAATCAATTGTGAATAAATCATTGAAAAACCAAAAAATTAGTGTAAATTTTCTTTTTATATTTCTATTTTGTGCATGCGCACTCGTTCTCAAGCACGTAGACGTCGACAACCACAAGTCCGACAAACTTCTGTTGAATCACCAAATCTTGAGAAACCAAATAACAATCAAGAAACTTTCAATCCTCCACATAGTTCGATGGACCGATAATATACTATGGCTCAATTGCTCGAAGCACCCACCGAGGGTTACGAGGATGCGATCGTTGTTCCCGAGATCACCGCAAACAATCTTTGAGATCAAGCTCTGGTCTACTTAATCATGGATAATGGACATATGTATATGTAAGACATTTAATATTTTTGGTACAAAATACTTGTGGTAATTTACAAAGTATAAAGTTCTTAATAACAAGCTTTATATTAAAGTTTTACCATATGTCAAAACCTAATGGGCTGTTTGGATTTCGAATTTCTAACAGTGGGTTTGACATTTTATAAAAATAATACGTCTCATGACGATTCCAAAAAGGTAAGAAACTCGAAAAACGGATTAATAAACGGAAGAAGTTCCGATAAAAAACCACGATTTACGTTAATACAGGTTATGAAAAGCAAGTTATAAATTACTTTAAAACAAAAATTTAGTATTTTTAACAGATTGTACATATTTTTAGGATTCCAAAATGATAAGAATCGTAATTTTTCAATTAATAACGAAAGAGTTATGAATTTCGCGAGCTTACGACAATAAAAACTTTTATAAAACTATTTTTATAAAAGTTACTATTCATGACAGAAAACTATAGTTTTGTAAACCTCATAAATAAATAGGACTTTCAATTACGAAAACGTGCTCGAAAGAATTACTAAAAACGGAGCTAAAACGAATAAAATACGACGTTTACGATAATTAAAGTTTATAAAAGTAATTTTATAAACTATGAACAGTAAAAATTATTGGTTCATCAAGCAGACCCCACTTTATAAAGTGTGATAATTTTAATAAATGAAGAGTGGCTCGAAGGAATCGCTAAAATCAGGATTAAAACGAATAAGTTATTACATTTACGAGTTTACGACAATTGAACTTATAAAAGTAAATTATAAAACGTCATGAACAGTAAAAGTACTGTTCATCAGAAGGTTATAAAATATAAAAATGTAATATTTTTATTATATCATCTTAATACGGAAGACGTGGACGTAAGAAACGCGAGTAGGGGTTTAAAACGGAAAGTTATGATAGTTATACCAAACGGAAAATTTTAAACGTTTTCACTTTATGTTTTAACTTTATTAACACGATTTCACTAAAACGATTAGATGGTGATTAGCTATATAGAAATATACATGGTAGTAGTTACACAATGTGATTAGTACTTATATGACCTATATTGGATTAGGTTGCACTCGATCATTACCGTGACGCATTTTCTGTGATACACTTAATATATGCTCACTCAAGGTGAGTTCATAGACCCACGTTTTACATGATTTGTTTTATAAGTTTTTAGGGTGAGAAACATGCACTGTTTTTTAATTGGACACATGTGGATAAGTTTTATATTATGATTAAGTGTTGCCTAAGTAGCGATAACCCTAGTTGAGCCCATTATCATGAACTGTCAGTTACTGGATTGTGAGCGCGAATGTTATGAATAGATCTATTGGGATTGACATCCCCGTTCGGGTGATTAGCTATCACTGGGCAAACGAACGTATACCATGTCGAACATAGGATGTTGCGGGTTAGAACATCATCACGGGCAATGTAGGCCATTTATATGGTATTCATTTATGTCGAGCTTCAGTGTCATGAGCTTAGGGCAACGTAATTACATTTATATGATGTCTGCATCTGTTGCATTATCATACACTTGGGAAATCTTGTGGTCCTACAATATATGATTTATCAAACCTATGAATTCACCAACATTATTGTTGACGTTTTAAAGCAATGTTTTTCAGGAGATCAGTAAGCATAAGGTGCCAAGGATACATTGGTGATTTTGTTTTGGGATGTCATGCTAAAGATATGGTTGCATTATGTTTTGGGAAACTCATGTGTTGTGAACCAGTATCTTTGTAATAATAACAATGAACAAGTTAAAGCTTCGGGCTATTTGTATCAAACATTTGTTAAATCCAATGTATCAGTTTTAAAATGACTTTTTGGTCGTTCTATATATATCTTGTGTTATTGATCTGAGAAGTAACACGCCCCGGACCCTTATTCCGCTGCGACCCAATTTGGGGGTGTTACAAATTGGTATCAAGAGCCAAGGTTATAGAGAACCAGGTCAAATGTTTTTGCTGGACTATAACCGTTTTCAAACATCGAATTCATACAAAGGGGTTTTACACGGGACATACATATGTGCATACATTCATGCATACACTACTTGTTGCATTAGTTGGTTGGACTAGATGCATTCATAATTGATATACATGTTATGATATAAATGTATATTACTATAAGAGTCTTATATTAAATACTAATATAAGCTATTTTGAATTTTCAGATTCAGTCATGTCAGATTCAGATGAATCGGGGGTTACATACACGGAGGTTTCCAGCCCATTTGAGGGTTTATCAAACATAAGATCACTGAGAGCCGATGATTACGAGTACCTTGAGTAGCCTTGGATGCCAGAGGACCAATATGTGGAGGCCGCTCTTCAGGCCCCACCCTCTCCAGATTACGTGTCTGGCTCTGAGGAACCAAAGCAGGCACTACCTTCACCAGATTACGTTCTAGGCCCAGAGCATACTGATGATGAGATTGTTGATGAGGATCAGGAAGATGCTGAGGATGCCTCACCCACTGCTCAGTCACCTAACTATGTCCCGGAGTCCGATCCTGAGGCGGACCCGGAGGTGGATCCTATTTACTATCCTGCTGATGGAGGAGATGATAGAGACGATAAGGATGAGCCATCGGAGGAGGATGATGATGTTGACATGGAGGCTGATGAGGAGGAGGAGGAGCACCCAGCTCCTGCCAACTCTGTAGTTGTTGCTTTACTAGTTGCTGATCAAGCCTCATCTGCAGAGGAGACAGAGCCGTTCGAGACTGATGAGTCTACAGCCATACCACCACCACACCCTGCATATCGTGTGACAGCTAGGATTTCTATTCTAGCTCCAGTACCTACACCAGTATGGTCTGATGCAGAGGTTGCCAAACTTCTCGCTATATCTACTCCACCATCATCATCGCTCTCCCTATGGTCTTCACCACTTCCCCAGATACCTTCTTCATCACTACCACTATCACCACCCTCACCCGTGTTATATCCAGCACCACCTCCTAGACCCATTCATTCATTGGGCTATCGAGCTACTATGATCTGGCTGAGAGCTGAGGCTGCATCTACTTCCCATTCTCTACCATTACCACCACCCTTCGTACTCTCCCCCACCAGATCAGATGCACCATCATCAGGGATACCACCACCCTTGCACATATCAGTTCCTACTTCATCACCACCATTGCTACTATCCTCTGCTAGTCGTAGGGAGGACAGACCCGAGGTTACCTTACCACCTCGGAAGAGGTTAGGTATCGCTCTTGGTCCT
>BQNB010073899.1:0-31968 GCA_026074375.1 Tanacetum coccineum
TAAGCTTAAAAATAAGCTAATAAGCTACGTATCGTATTTGGTTATCACCATAAGCTATAAAAATAGTCCACGAATATACAACATACAAGGTAAATAGTCAAAAACACCTCCCTTGTGTTTTTATTTCTAGTCGTAAGCTAATAAGCTCAAAATAAGCTATTCGACCTAAAAAAAAATAAGCCACAATAAGCCATATACAAAATAAGCTACATAGCAAATATATGTTTTTCAACCATCAAGACTACAATATCAAAACTAACAAAACCTCTTTTTTGTTCCTTTCATTTTCTAACCAAACGCTCTATAAATAACCATTTTTAAACTTTTTGCTTTCTATTTTAAACGATCGGGACGTACAACTAACATCTATGCATCATTAACAACCCAAAAGGACAAGTAAAATTTAAATTTGAAAGACTTACAAGAATAATCTTCAAAATAATTTTCGACGCGAACCGGATAACCCAAACGTTGTTTTAACAATAACCCAAGCACTATAATCAACCTAATACTCCAAGACTTTTCATGTTTTTGATCAAGTTTCAAAAAAATATGTGTTTGTGTGTTTTTTGGGTCGGACGAACAAAAGAGAAAAAGAGTGTGAAGTTTGTAAATAAGAAATGTATGATTTAGGATGCATCCAAAAGCATATATGCCAAGACTTGTACTAGTAAAAGACCAAGGCCCTAAAAAATGTCATCTTGTCTCCCAAGAGTCTAGAACCCGCGGCAAGGGATCCAAGGGGCTCGGGTGTCTTCGTTTTTGTGCCGAGTTCACTTAAATATTGAGAACCGTGATCGTAAAATATTTCCCGAAGTTACTTAGCATTTTTATTCATCTTAAAAATACTTTTCCAATAACTTAGAGTATTTACTTGACATATTTCCATGTTTTATTTCCCCAAAACTCACTTTGGACATTATCGGACGTGTCAGGACTCGTTTTCGGCATTTCTCACAATTCACGGGTCAAACCACTCAAAACATAATTAACATAATAATACCCTCTAAAAAGGATTATTATACATCATAAACCATAAAATACCTCAATCTCAAAATTTCACCACCGTTAACACGGTACATATTCTAATAAAACTGACAAACGTCGAATAGTCGAAGGACTAAATTAGAATATTATAAACACAAAAGGGGCAAGGGTTACATTCTACCCCCTTAAAATAATTTCACCCCTAAAATTCAACTACTGACATCACTAAACAGATGCGGATACTTAAGCTTCATCTGATCTTCACGTTCCCACGTGAATTCAGGCCCACGTTTCGAATTCCACCGAACCTTGACGATGGCAATTCTACTCCGCTTCAACTTCTTAACCTCTCGTTCCAAGATTTCCACAGGCTCTTCTACAAATTCAACTTATCATCAACTCAGAATATTCATCCTTAAATGTACTTTTTAGTGTTGTATCACCAAACACTTCTTAAGGTTTGACACATGGAACGTGTCATGAACACCATTTAACTCTGCTGGAAAATCTAACTAATAGGCCACTGGGACTACCTTTTCAATAATCTCAAAAGGTCAACATCCCGAGGTTGCTAGTTTGTAACATTCTTCCCAAGGTGTTCCCACACCTTTCCAAGGCGACACTTTGAGCAAGACATAGCCACCTACATTGAACTCTAGAGGCTTCCTCCTTTTATCGGCATAACTTTTCTGGCGATCACGCGCAGCCTTAAGTCTATCCTTAATCTACGAGATCTTCTCAGTGGTTTCTTGTACTAACTCTGGTCCTATCAACTGACTCTCTCCAACCTCAGCCTATATAATTGGGGAACGACACTTTCTACCATACAAAGCCTCAAACGGCGCATATCTCACACTAGAATGATAACTATTATTATACAAAAACTCAACTAATGGAAGATGAACATCCCAACTTCCCTTGAAGTCTAGGACGCACGCTCTAAGCATGTCTTCTAAAGTCTGAATAGTACACTCACTCTAGCTATCAATCTGAGGGTGGTAAGCCGTACTCATGTCTAACTGGGTTCATAATGCCTCTTGCATTGACTGCTAAAACCTCGATGTGAACCGACTATCACGATCAGATTTGATCAAGATCGGCACACCATGCCTAGCAACAATCTCATTCAGGTACAACCTAGCAAATCTATCCATCTTATAATCTTCACGCATAGGTAGAAAATGAGCAGACTTAGTCAATCGGTCCACAATGACACAGATTGTGTCATACCCACTACTAGTCCTTGGTAACTTAGTTACAAAATCCATTGCTATCCCTTCCCATTTCCATTCGGGAATATCAGGTTGTGATGCAATTCCAGAGTACTTTGATTCTTAGCCTTAACCTTTATACAAGTCAAACACTTTACTAGCATACAACCGCTATATCCTTCTTCATTACCCGGCCACCAATACCTATCTCTCACGGTTAAAAGACATCTTATAGATCGGGGTGTAAAGAGTACTTCGACTTATAGGCCTTCTTCCATTATCAGTGTTCTCACATCCACCTTCAAGGACCTATATTCCATCCAGGTAGTACATGCTCCATCGTTCCTAAAGTTCAATACATCTCATCTATTGCCTCTCTGCAATCTTGCTGACTCATCAGACGCTCCTTCTGAAGCGATAGTATGATATTGGATACTCGACCGAAGGGTATATTTTTAGCTCTTAGAACTTTTTAGTTCACTCTTCCCTTCATACTCAGTGCTTCGGTACTACATTCGACCTTACGTGTTGATGTGAATTTAGCAGTCATTAATCACTAAAGATCTATACTGCGACGTTGTGCATGTTCATTCAATTTTGACTAAAAGATATGCTCGGTGCCCCTATGATCGGTATATATGACACTCTTTCTCCCATATAAATAATGTCTCCAAATCTTAAGTGTAAACACAACCGCACCTAGTTCTAAATCATGGGTGGTGTAATTGTTCTCATGGATTTTTAACTGCCTAGATGCATAAGCTATCACCTAACCTCTTTGCATCAACACACAACCTAATCTTAAGCCAGACACATCACAATACACCACAAAATCTTTTGGTCCATCGGGAAGAGCTAGAATAGGTGCATTACATAACTTGTTCCTTCAAGTTGAAAAGCATTATCTTGCATCCTTACCCAATTAAAGGGTCTTCTTTACTTGAGTCAGACAATATAAGCGACTTAGCTATCTTGATAAGTTCTCTTTGAATTACGGTAATACATCCCTGACAATCCTAAGATTGATGACTTCAGATGGAGTTCTTGGGCTTTCCAATTTTAAAAGCTGCAATTTATAGGGTCTACATGAATACCTTCTTCCATTATCACTTGTCCAAGAAACATGGACCCACCCATACCTCCCTCACCCACCCAAAAACCCAAACTATTACACAACAACTATTCCACCTAACCAAAATATACTATTTTCCAATATCTAATATTATCAAACCTACCCAAAACTTCCCACTTTACCATCCTAACATTATTTCTAAAAAAGCTGTCTCCAACCCATAAGTAACATTAAAGTAAGTATTACTCAGATATAAATCAAATATACATTTCCACAGACCCCAAACAACCAAGTCCAATTCTAGTATACCATTAAAGGTCATAAAAAATTAATGTTAATCTAAAAAGTGCACCGGACACCAATAACCATCTCCCAATTACTACGAAACTTCTGGAGTGAACCCTTATTTAGGCTTGAGCCCCTCAGGTCTCCAAACAACACAAAATCCCACCCTAATCTCACCCCATCCGCTCAAACACTGAACTACCTTCTCAACAATATAACACCCCGTAACCCCCCTCCCCCCACACCCCCACCCACACCAACTTACAAACTTTTTCTAGCTTCTCGCAACCAGAATTCACACTTAGAAAACTTAGCATACGGTTTCTCTTTCTTGAGCAATTCTAAGACTAGCCCTAGGTGTACTTCATGCTCTTCTCGGGTCTGAGAATAAACCAAAATATCATCAATGAACACTATCATAAACTTGTCTAGATGTGGCCTACACACTCGTTATTTCAGATCTATAAATACGCTGGTGCGTTTGTCAACCCAAAGCGGCATTACTGTGAAAACAAATGGCATATCGAGTTCTAAACGCAGTCTTTGTATGTCTCTCATGCACTCTCAGCTGGTGGTATACAGAACTAAGATTTATCTTAGAGAAGTATTGTGATCCTTGAAGTTGATCAAACAGGTTGTCTATCCTAGGGAGTGAATAACAGTTCTTAATGGTCAACTTGTTAAGTTCTCTATAATCAATACACATCCTAAAGGAACCATCCTTTTTCTTCACAAACAATACCGGTGCTCCCTAAGGCGACGAGCTTAGTCGAATGAAACCTTTGTCCTAGAGTTCCCTGAGTTGACCCGACAACTCTTCCATTTCAGAAGGTGCCAATCGATAGGGGGATCTCGCGACCGGTATTGCTCCAGGGACTAACTCAATACGAAATTTGATTTCCCGACTAAGGGGTAATCCTGATAGGTCATCGAGAAACACCTCAGGAAAATCTCTCACCACAACAAGTTCTTCTCGTTTCTGTTCCTTAGCCTTAGCACTCACTAGATTTCTCACTTTCTCGTCCGATATTTCTCCTATAACTCTAAGTACTTTGCCATCCGATAGTGGTATTCTAACTACCTTCTCGTAGCAAATTATCTTAGCCTTATGGTTATACAACCAATCCATTCCTATGATCATATTGAAATCTCCGCTTCCAAGGGATTGCAAGCTTTTAATCAAAACACGTAACCTTCTATTCCTAGTTTGATCTTTAATGTACCTTATCTATCTCTAATAGCTCCCGCTAGCTATATTCAATTCTCATAATGAAACTAATCATTGGGTTCTATGTCTAACAGAGGTATAAAGGTAGTGGAAACAAAGCTATAGTCGGCACCCGAGTCAAACAAGGCAGTGGCATAATGATCGTTTAAAGTAAATGTACCCGTCACGATGTTCGGGTCCTGGCGAGCCTCCTTTGCTCCCAACATAAATGCCCTACCTCTTGCCTGATTCTCTTGGTTTCCACGACCATGACCCTCATTAACAACCACGACTTGGTTCTGATGGTTTCCCCCTAGCCTTTGAGCCTGATTTAACCTAGGACATGTTGCCTTGATGTGTTTGGTACTACCACACTCGTAACAGGTCCTAGCAACTGGGTTCTTAGCATTGATGGGGTTCACATTCCTAGGCACCACTCTACAATCCTTAGCAAAATGTCTTGGGCGGTTACAGTTGAAATAAGTACGACAAGGTGTCTCAGGTGAATGGTGATAGTTGCAGGTGGTACACTTGAGTGCCGTACCCGTGTACCCTCTCCTAATAGGGTTTGCGGTTATAGCAAAAGCATTTCCAGTCCTAGTCCTTTTGTTGTCATCTCTCACATTCCTATCCTTGCTAGGTTCTCCTTCATTTCCTCTCTTCCCAGGGTTCTTTTTGATCGATCCATTCCTAAGGGCTTCATCAGTCAATGTGCCAGCTATCTGCATGGCCTTTTGGATGGTCTGTGGCTCCGTTGCTACAACAATTCCTCGAATTTGTGGAGTAAGGCCATACACATACCTTTCAATCCTCTTACCTTCTGGGGTTACTAAGTGAGGAATAACTAAGCCTACTCATGAAACCTATCAGTATACGCAGCATGGTCAGCCCTGAATGACGATGATTCACAATCAGTTTCCAAAATAGTTCAAAACACATTTGAGTATCATTTTCCCCTAACAGAAAAGATTTAAAAAGTGGGGCTACGAGAACTCACCTCAAGCAAAAGTCTCAATCAGCCAACTCAATATCACACAAGCAAATGCAACGACGTCCGAACACGACTTTGTCATATTAATATCCTATTTTATATTCATTTCCAAAACAGTTTTCAGGTGTGATGCATAAAGGTCAGACGCATGTTGTACGGTTATCTTAAACGTTTTAGTGGTGTGATGGTTGACGACTTAACTCTAAACGATATCATATCCCAACTCATATCTCGGTATAATATACTTTATTTATTTAAGTATAAATATAGGTGTTGTAATATTATAAGATGTATATGTAAGTTATCTTATAAATATACTGTTGTAATTTCCTGTTGTGGTACACTTACTTAGTTATCAAAAATAGGTATTTATATTTATACGAAATGAAACGTTTATTTACGTTAAACATTTTAGAGAAGTTTTGAGAAAAATTATATTTTTCGTCTTTTAGTCGACTTATTAATATAATAATATATTATTATTTTATTAAAAATCAAAAAATCACATTTTGAGTAAAAATTCTAAGTATAGATTTTTTACGAAATTTTGGCATGACCCGTACGTTTATATAACGTTTCCCAAGGGTTTTAAACCTTAATTTCAAACACTTTTCACCATTTAACCAATTTTTGACAAAAACCTCAAAATCGTACTTCACCACGTTTTCCAAGTCATATTTCCAAAATCGACCTTCAAATACATTTCATAATCACATTTCACTTTTCAAAAGTTCGCTAAAACTCACAAAATGACTAGTTAATGCTTATTGGGCTTTAAGGTCCAACAAGGGTCCATTGAAGTTTTTATATATCCAATATACGTTCTAAGCCCAAAACCAAAGTCCATTAGTATACATAAGTTCAAATCAGTAGTAAATAAGTAACCTGGACCTCAATAAGCCATCAAATAAGCCACAGCTCATTGATGATTATTGGGATGTGAGCTTACAAGCTCCAAAATAAGTCCAATAAGCTTAAAAATAAGCTAATAAGCTACGTATTGTATTTGGTTATCACCATAAGCTATAAAATAATCCACAAAAATACAATATACTAAGGTAATAGCCAAAACACTTTCCTTGTGTTTTTTCCTTTTTAAGTCGAGAGCTTATTAGCTTAAAATAAGCCATACGAGCTTATTAAATAAGCCATATACAAAATAAGCTACATAGCAAATATATGTTTTTCAACCATCACGACCAAAATATCAAAACTAACAAAACCTCTTTTTCTTTCCTTTTTATTTTCGAACCAAACTCACCATAGATAACCATTTTTAAACTTTTCGCTTTCGATTTTAAACGATCGGGCCGTACAACTAACATCTATGCATCATTAACAACCCAAAAGGACAAGTAAAATTTAAATTTGAAAGACTTATAAGAATGGTCTTCAAAATAATTTTCGATGCGAACCGGACAACCCAAACGTTGTTTTAATGAATACCCGAACACTAGAATCAACCCAATACTCCAAGACTCTTCATGTTTTTGATCAAAATTGAAAAATAAAGTGTGTGTGTATGTGTGTGTGAGCTTAGGTCGGACGCAAGAAGAGAGAAAAGAGAGAATGAGTTTTTGATTTCAAAACATATGTTGTGTGTGTTCTAGGCCAAGACAAGAATACTTGTACCCATGCTTGGACAAGGATCCTAAAAATAAGCCATCTTGTTCCCCATGCTTATCTATAACCGGCTAGGTATCCTAGGAGGGTCTCGAGATGTCGTTTTTCTATCGGGTTCACTTAAAACTCGAAAACCGTGATCGTAAAATATTTCTTGAAGTTACTTAGCATTTTCATTCATCTTAAAAATACTTTTCTAATAACTTAGAGTATTTACTTGACATATTTCCACGCTTTATTCCTCAAAAACTTATTTGGACATTTACGGACGTGTCGGGACTCGTTTTCGGCATTTCTCACAATTTACGGGCCAAACCACCCAGAACATAATTAACATAATAATGCCCTCTAAAAAGGATTATTATACACCATATAACCAGAAATAACCTCAATCACGTAAATTCACCACCGTCAATACGGTACATATTCTAATAAAATTGACAAACGTCAAATAGTTAAAGGACTAATATTAGAATATTCAAAACACAAAAAGGGCAAGGGTTACATTCTACCCCCCTTAAAAGAATTTCGCCCCCGAAATTCAACTACTTATCAGCACTAAACAGATGCGGATACTTAAGTTTCATCTGATCTTCATGTTCTCACGTGAATTCAGGTCCACATTTTGAATTCCACCGAACCTTGACGATGGCAATTCTACTCCGCTTTAATTTCTTGAACTCACGTTCCAAGACTTCCACAAGCTCTTTCACAAAGTTCAACTTAGCATCAACTCGAATCTCATCCAAAGGTACTTGTAGTGTTGGATCAGCCAAACACTTTTTAAGGTTCGACACGTGGAACGTGTCATGAACACCATCTTGCTCCTCAGGCAAATCTAACCTGTAGGCGACTGGGCCTACCTTCTCAATGATATCAAAAGGTCCAACAAATGTAGGTGCTAATTTACCAGTCTTCCCAAAGCGTACCACATCTTTCTAAGGCGATACTTTGAGCAAGACATAGTCACCTACACTGAACTTTAGAGGCTTTCTCCTCCTATCGGTATAACTTTTCTAACGATCTCGCACAGCCTTAAGTCTATCCTTAATTTGTGAGATTTTCTCAGTGGTCTCTTGCACCAACTCATGTCCTATCAACTGACCCTCTCCAACCTCTGCCTACATAATCGGGGATCGACACCTCCTATTATACAAAGCCTTAAACATCGCACATCTCACACTAGAATGATAACTATTGTTATACGAAAATCGACGAATGGAAGATGAACATCCTAACTCCCCCTGAAGTCTAGGACGCACACTCTAAGTATGTCTTCCAAAGTCTAAATAGTACGCTCACTCTGACCATCTGTTTGAGGGTGGTAAGCCGTTCTCATGTCTAAACGGGTTCTTAATGCCTCTTGCATTGACTGCCAAAACCTCGATGTGAACTGATGGTATGTATAGTTTTAATACATAATAATATCCAAAGTATAGAAACTTCCAAAACTACCCTTAAGGACAAAGGTAGTAGGAAGAATCTTACAAAAATACTACACGTTTAACCGGTAAGTGATTACCGGGCCGTTTTCCCAAAGACTTATGAAATTGAGACCTCGTTTGTTATTTGGACAATGACTTGAATTGGTTCGAAGATGATTTGTTTTCTAAAATCCTAATAGTGAGCAAATAAAGGGACAATTAAACGTAACTACGAAAAAAACGATAACGGGAAATAAAGTAAACACGACAAATAAGCTAGAACACTAAAATTAAACCCTAAATGATTTTCTAAACTTTTTCTAATCCTAGATGACTATTTAAAAGTAAAAAGCTAAGAAACTTCTAAACCGAGAGTAATTTGAGCTAAAAAACAAAGGAAACAAGAACGAGAACGAAATCCCGTTCTTTAAAAACTGACTTTCTTAAATTTTAACCCTACGAAAGTAATTTTTAAACCTAAGCCTAGAAAATGATAAAAGAAAATTTTAGAAAAAAGAAATTTATTTTTTTTGATTATTTTTCTATTTTTTATGAATTTTTAAAGTTTTTAAAGAAAATAAATGATTAAAAATAGTAGATTAATCCTAAAAATTCCTATAAAATTACTAAATGTGTAAAAAGGCAACTCTGATTTATTAAAAATAAAACCTAAAAATAAGCTAGAGGAATAAGCCCTGGAAAGCATGAATTAAGCTACGCTATATTAGAATAAAGGAAGAATAAACGTGAGTATAAAGAAATTAATGAAAGAGATAATGAATTGAAAAAACTCAAGGGCGCGTTAGTTAGTGTGAGGTGTGATTGTGGGGCGTGTGTGTGATGAGCAAGAGGTCACAGGTTCGAACCTGTGGCCTTTTGTTTTATTTTAATTTTTTTTATTTTTAAAAACTCAAAAAGCAAAGCTGTAAAACTAATGAAAACTAACAAATTTTGTAAAAACAGCTACCATTAAAACTTAAGAAATAAGCTGAAAAAGGGCTAAAAATTAAGATAAAAACACTTAACTAGATTTTTGGCTTTTTATAAACCTTAAAGGACTAAAAAGCTGAAATAAGCTAAAACCTAAGTGAAATAAACTACTATTACCCTATGCTAACTTAATAAGCAACTCTAAGCTAAGAAAAAAAACAAATAGAAACAAGCTAAAAGCTGAAATTCAAATAAGCACTTTTTGAAACTTTTGACTAAAAACAGACAAATGCCTAACTTTGAGCTTATTTTTATTAAAGCTAATGGAACCGTATGGTGAAATGAATTGTACCAGCTTAAAGCTCATCTTAAAGTCTACCAAAATCTATATTTGAAAAATATTTTGAAATCTAAATGACTAAAGAAAAAGCTTATTGGAAAGTACTCCTTAGCTCAGTAGGAGCTGAGTTTGTTTTTGGTTTTAAAAGACAAAACACAAATTTTAAGCTTAAAAACAGATTAGCAAATAAGCTAATTTTTGAAAAATAAGCTGAAACAGTTTTACTATTACCTAAAAACTACTTATATTCCAAAAATTAAGATCTAAAAACTAAATTTACCTTCTGATAATTAAGATTAAAAAGGCCTAATTGTCTACTTGTCACTTCTGATGCAGTTTGCACAAAGTTGACCCAAATCCATATTTTACAAGTGCAGGCTTAAGAGTTAGACTCTACTTCTTTAAAATACCAAATTGAAAACAAATTATGCAATGAAAACAACTAGAAACTACTTGAGCTTAAAATGATTAATCTACTAACTATATTCTAACAGAAACTTAACTAATTCTAACTAACTATGATTTAAACTGAATTAGGCTAACAAAGCTCTTAAATCAATCAATGATAAACTCAAATAAGAGATTTAAATGGAAAACAAAGGACCAATGGGCCTCAAGCAGTACTAACTAGGTTAGTATGCTTGACCCAAAACACCCCTATTATGAATGCATCAAAGTCAAAACCATCTTATCCAAATGAGATTTAAGAACAAAATCAAATACCGTATATTACAGCTTATAACACCCTAATGAACCAAAATATAGTCAAACAGAATAACTAGAATAGTAAGCTAACTACATTATGTTATCATATTTGTTGGATTTTTCCACAATTTTAAGATCAGATATGAAAACTAAAGATTTTAAACTACAAGTTAAACAAATTAAGCATAGATCAACTATAATAAGCACAAATAAGCTATTTAAACAACAATAAGCAGAGATTAAGCAAAATTAAGCTAATTAGCAGTTTTAAAGCTAGAAAAGGAAAATGAAAACTTACATAAGCCTCTGCACTAACCAAGGCTATCAAAGGTCTCATTGTAAGCTAGACAACAGCTCCATCATAACCTAAATAAAGCTGGTATGGTCCTGGAAACCCCTCATGTTGTTTCACCTTCCTTAATAGTTGTGAAAAAATTTGAGGGAGGGTTGTGCAAGATAAGCCAACAAAGCTTTTGAGAGCTAGTTGAGTAAATAGCCAAGCTTATAAGGAGTAGATAAGAGCTTAAAAAGAGATGAGAGCTTATGAAACAGTTAAAGCATGTTAAACCAAATTTTTGTATAAAAAGTAGATTTAAAAGAAAAGACAATTGGCCAAATAGAAAACTTTGATTCTTAATGATAGATAAAATAATAAAGTTGAGTACAAAATAGAGATTACAATAAGCTAAACATTACTTTTTAAAAGAAAATTACAATTTAAAAGCTACTCTAAAAAGCTAATAAAACTAACTAACTATCTCTTGTGAGTAAGGAAAGCCTTGTATTTATAGGAGAGAAAAGATTCTTCTAGGTCTTCAAGCACGCTCCCTTTATCCTTGATCTTGGCCCTTGAATCTCTCCAATCATTGGATACCCTGCCTTCACCGTTGGATCAATATGTGAGCACACAGATTGCTAGCCTGGCAATCCTTATGTCAGAGGCTATGTGCTTCTTTTATACTTGTTTTAGTGTAAATTTTCCATCCAAAGGTGTGTTTGTTTGCATATGCGTGTCATTCCCTTTGTACATCTTGACCAATGAGAGCTCTTGGTGACGTATTTGTTGATGACTTGGCACTTAGTAACTTGGTATCTTCAGGCCACATAGCTTAATGAGATGAATCGTGTTTAATATAACGTAGGAATTTTTAACACAGGGTTGAAATTGGGACAAATGGGTAAACAGTTTATGCGCTGCGTGCGCCATCTCGCCTATTTTTTTCTTTATACGAATGTATTTGACCCGGGTTTAAACGATTGACCTGGCCTGCGGGTATTGGGTCAGGGTTTTTTATTAAAGTTGGGCAGGTTTATTGAAAAAGATTTTGGTAAAAAGTGTTTATTATTAAAGGATAACGACCGTTAGTCATGGACTAACGGTGTTAGGGTTTTTGGGACTTTTGTGAAATTATTTAAACAATAAGGCTCTTTTGGGTATTTTGAGGGTTTTGGCATTTTGTGAGTTGACTATTGCTGACCATGGGTTGACTTTTGATGACCTTTGCTAGAAAACATCCGAATCTTGTGCACTCTATCCGTTCCCGTGTTCGTGTTTGCCCGGTTTTGACCGTTTTCTTGTGATTTTTGCAATATCCGTATCTACACATCACAAATGACAAAACAAGCAATATACAAGCATAATTTGCACAATTTGTTCATTTTAAGGCCATTTTTGGTATAAAAAGGATATGTGATTTCTCACATATCAAAATTCCCCAAACTAAGTGATTGTTGTGTCCTCACGCAATATTATATGCTCTAAAACCAAATACCTCAAAACCTCCCCAAACTAATCCTTTGAAAAGTAGCAAAGACTTTTGTGGGGAGAGTTAAGAAATCACAAGCTTTAAAACACCCCATTTTCCTATTTTTCAAAACTTTTTTTCATTTCTATGATGATTTTTTTATATGAAAACTAACTAGAATATTCCGACTTTCGTTATTTCCATAACCGTTAGGGATCATAGAACAAGATGCATTTCGATCCGAGAATGCCCCAAAAAGGATAAATTCATCGTCCCCGACTTTTCACTTGCTCCAAACCAAGCTTAAAATGAAATCACCGCTAAATATCAGTTAAGATGCTAACACTACTCATATTTGCAACTTGTGAACTTTTCACTCCCGATAATTATTATATCTTAGGTGAATGTGCTATTTTGAATTTCAACCATGGATCAACATTTTGCAAAATTCTATGTTTCACGTTCCACCCGAGAATAATGAGTTTGAAGGCGAGATCATCCCATGTAGCGACTTTCGTCTCGGCACATCCCAACCTTGCGGCTAAGTGACCAGGCTTTTGACACCCCACAGAGACTAGTATCGGGACTCACAGACCTTAGGTTTCAAAAACTCTCAGGTTTCCCGTATAAAAACTTAAAATAGAATAGTCAAAGTTCAAAAGCATATTTAAATTTAACAAAAAGAGATCTATTTATTAATTCAAACTTAATATTAAACATAACATTTATGCAATTGTAACCCTCGACCTTTTAGAAGGCTGCAACATCGGTTGTGAGCCGGCAAGATGCAGCAAACTTTTATCAGTCTCGGATTTTTATTCTTACTATGGGCTTTCTTTAGAAGACTACCACATCGGTTGTGAGCCGGCAAGAGGCAGTAAACTTTTATCAGCCCACAGTTTTTATTATATATATATATATATATATATATATATATATATATATATATATATATATATATATATATATATATATATATATATTTAGAGAAGACTTCTTTTTGAAAAATTCAAGTATAAGTTTGAACTAAGACTAAATTTTTTTTTGCAATACTAATATAAATTTGTTGATTTAAGTTTAATCTCCAAAAATAGTATATTAATCCGGTTAGGAGCTTATGGGAGAAAAAGCCACAAATTACATACATGAGCTCTTAAGATTTCCAAATAATCCTTGTTTAGCATCCCACTCATACTTAACTCCCATCATTTATCGTTCCTCAGTGAATTTCCGCGAACAGCTTAGCTTAATAAGTTAAGGAACAACTAGAGCTCAACAGCTTCGATAAGGTCAAAATTTATTCTAATTCCTACCCAGTAAGAAAAGTCAAATGTGACCAAACACTTATGTTATTTTTGAAATTTTTAAATTTTTTCAATTTTATTTAAAAATTTTTTAAATATTTGTGTGGAAAAACGGGTACGAGAGAAACAACTGGGCAAAGAAAAGGTAAGATCAAACATCGAATAAAACTACCCAGAACTAAAAACTAAACATTGTCCTCAATGTTTCCTAGTCTAAGGCTTATAACCCCATACTAGAACTCAAAAAGTCGAATGCATAATCCGAGCACTGAGAAAGTATCACAAAAATCTCAAGCCATTTATCAAGTATGTTAAAAGATAAATGTTAGTCGATAATAATCTAGGATATCGGATTTCCCCAAACTAATAGCAAGAAAAGGCTAAGAAGCTCCAGTGGACTGGGACAAAACACCGAACACGAGAGTCTTTAGAAAATTTTAGGTCAATCCTACAAAAAATCACAAGCACAAACAACAAGAATCGGAAGAGTACAAGCCTCCTCACATCATAATAGAAATAAGAAAGAAGATATAAAGATAAGCATGGGGTGCTTCCCACGAAGTGCTTTGTTTTTAGTATCCGAGTCACATAGCTTGACTCGATCCCTGAATTCATTCGTCCTTGGAGAAAGTGTGGAGATCCTGGACTACCTTAGATGGTAAGTCCCCTCCGAAGTAATGCTTCACACGATGACCATTCACCTTAAAGTTTGGACCATCGGGTTGAGATAACTCGATGGTTTCGTATGGAAAAACTTTGGTGATGGTGAAAGGTCCTGACCAACGAGTTTTAAGCTTTCCTGAGAATATCTTTAGACGAGAGTTGAAGAGTAAAACTCGATCACCAACATTGAAAATGTGGTTTTTGATCTTTGAGTCGTGAAGCTTCTTCGTCCTCTCGTTATATATCAAAAATTATCGTAAGCTTGATCACGAAGCTCATTAAGTTCATTATGTTGAAGCTTCCGGTGATCACCCGCGATTTTAAGATCGAAGTTAACATGTTTTCAAACCCAATATATCTTTAATGCTCTAACTCGATAGGTAAATGGCAAGACTTTCCGTACACTAACTTGTAAGGCGTACAACCAATCGGTGTCTTAAAAGCGGTACGAAATGCCCATAAAGCGTCATCTAGTTTGTCGGACCACGAGGCACGGTTTTCTCCAACCGTCCTTTCTAGAATACGTTTCAAACCACGATTGGACACCTCCACTTGACCGCTCGTTTGAGGGTGATAAGCGGTAGCAAGACGATGAGTGACCCCATACTTAGACATTACTTTAGCAAATTGATCATTACAAAAATAGGTCCCACGATCGCTTATAATAGCTCTAGTGTCCGAATCGGGCAAAAAGAGATTTCAAAAACTTAACTACAACTCTAGCATCATTTGTGGGGAGCGCCTTTGCTTCCACCCACTTTGAAAGATAATCAACGGCAACGAGGATGTATTTATTCCCATGTGAAGACGGAAATGGTCCCATAAAATCGATACCCCATACATCGAAGATTTCACAAACTTGAATAGCGTTTTGAGGCATCTCATCTCATTGTGAAATTTTGCCTTGTCTTTGACACGTATCACAAGATTTGATCATAGTATGGGCATCTCGATATATGGTAGGCCAAAAGAATCCGGCATCAAATACTTTTCGAGCGGTGAGATTGGCACTATGATGGCCCCCGGTGGGTCCTTCATGACAAGCTTTGAGGATATCATTAGCTTCTTGCCCATGCACACACCGTCGAATGATTTGATCCGCACAAATACGAAAAAGATAGGGATCGTCCCAGAAATAATGTTTAACGTCCTTGAAAAACTTCTTCTTTTGTTGAGTCGTCATTCCTTTGATGATAAAATTCCCCGCATGGTAATTTGCATAGTCCGCAAACCATGGGGTAATTCCACTAGATATTACACCAAGAGTCTCTAAAGGAAAATGTTCATTTATGTCTTTGTTTTCTAACACATCCTTATGAGGATTCTCAAGTCTAGATAAATGATCTGCCGCGAGGTTCTCACTTCCTTTTTTTATCACGGATGGTGATATCAAATTCTTGTAGGAGAAGAACCCACCGGAGCAACCTCGGCTTGGCGTCTTGTTTGTTCATAAGGTACTTTAAAGCCGAGTGATCCGTATACACTATGCTTTTAGATAAGACAAGATATGGCCGAAACTTTTCAAAAGCATACACAACGGCAAGCATTTCCTTTTCCGTAGTAGTGTAATGAATTTGAGCTTCTATCATTGTCTTACTAGCATAATGTATAGGCTGAAAGTGCTTCATCTTTCGTTGTCCTAAAACCGCACCAATCGCGAAATCACTTGCATCACACATGAGTTCGAAAGGTAGGTTCCAATCTGGGACAACTAAGATCGGAGCTTCGGTAAGCTTCTTTTTAAGGGTCTGAAAAGCATCAATACAATCCTTAGAAAACACAAACGGTGTTTCCTTCTCAAGAAGGTGAGTCATCGGTCTAGCTATTTTGGAAAAGTCTTGGATAAAACGTCGGTAAAAACCCGCATGACCTAGGAAACTTCTAACACCTTTTACGGTAGTCGGGTGAGGGAGCTTAGCAATAACATCGACTTTAGCACGATCGACCTCAATTCCCGACTTTGAAATTTTATGTCCTAACACAATTCCTTCTCTACACATAAAGTGGCACTTCTCCCAATTAAGAACTAAATTCGTGTCTTCACACCGTTTTAGCATCTTTTCTAAATTGGAGAGGCACGAATCAAAACTATCCCCAAAAACCGAGAAATCATCCATAAACACTTCCATAGTCTTTTCGATCATATCATGGAATATGGCCATCATACACCGTTGGAAAGTACCGGGAGCATTACACAAGCCAAAAGGCATGCGACGGTACGCGAAAGTTCCATACGGGCATGTGAAAGTAGTTTTCTCCTGGTCTTGTGGATCTATTGGTATTTGGAAATACCCCAAAAATCCATCTAGAAAACAATAAAACTTATTTCCGGCTAATCTTTCTAACATTTGATCCATAAATGGCAATGGAAAATGATCTTTTCGAGTTGCTTCATTTAACTTCCTATAGTCGATACAAACTCTCCACCCGGTAACTAAACGTGTCAGAATTAATTCATTCTCTTCATTAGCAACAATGGTAATTCCATCTTTCTTGGGAACATAATGCACTGGACTAACCCATGGGCTGTCAGAGATCGGGTAAATCATTCTGGCATCAAGAAGTTTTAAGACCTCCTTTTTGATTACCTCGTGAATTTTTGGGTTAACCCGTCTTTGACTTTGAACCGTAGGTTTGTAATCATCCTCCATCAAGATTTTGTGTGTACAAAAACGAGGGTCGATACCCTTGATGTCGGTGATTTTCCAAGCAATGGCCCGTTTATGAGATTTAAGCACCTTTAAGAGAGCATCTTTTTCATCATCTTTTAAACCTTTTGCAATAATCACTGGTAACTTGTCATTTTCTTCTAAGTAAGCATATTCTAAGTGAGATGGTAAATCTTTTAATTCTAATTCCGGAGGCTCTTTAATTGAAGATTTTGCCTTGGTAACTTCACTTTGTTTAAGGTCCATCGGAGGAAGTTGAAACGAGTCATTATTTAATAATTTTTCAATCAAACAAATATCTTCCTCCGGATTGCAATTGGCATGATCAATTTCCGGTGAAATCGAATCATCCTTGAGATAAGCTTTAATCTCTTCTAAAATGAATTCGAAAGTAAGAGGCTCAGACGTCGGGGTAGGATTGCCACCCGAAGAATCATTATTAGAAAATCCTAGTAATTCTGGAGCATACTCCTCACAAACTGCATCAATGATGTCAATTCGGTTTACCCGCTTATCATTTGTAGAGGAGTATCTCGTGGTTTGATCTAGATTAAAAGTGACAGCTTTGTTATCAACCCGAAGGGTTATTTCTTCTTCATAAACATTAATTAAAGCACGACCGGTCCTCAAAAAGGATCTCCCAAGTATGAGAGGAACTCGAGGATCGGCTTCGAAATCGACAACAACAAAGTCAGTAGGAAAGTGAAATTTCCCAACTTTAACAAAAAGATCTCCGGCGAGTCCTTTAGAATGAGTAATCGATCGATCCGCTAACCTAAATCATCTGAGTTGTGTAGTATTTCAGGTAAAGAAAGCTTTTTCCCAAATAAAAGGGTAAAAGATGTATGCTCGCTCCAAGATCGACAAGGCGTGACATACATCCATTCCCAGAAATTACATGGAAAAAGAAACCTGCCGGATCCCTAGCTTTTGGGAAGCATGTGAGGAGCATCGCCGCGCAAATTCTCGTACAAACGTAACCATAGCTAACTCAAGCAACTTTTACTTATTCAAAGTCAAACTCTAAATCGTAGGAGCAATCTTGGCAACAAAAGTAAAGCATCGCTAACTTAATTTCAAAACGCAAATCATGAAAACAATATAAAAATCATATTTTTTTGAATCGAAGCTTTGTCATGTAGACTTTTCTTGATTTAGTCTGAGAAGGAAATGGAATAGTGTGTCTTAGTAAACGTTTCGAAACATCCGGTTCCAGAATGGGAGTGGTATTAGCAAAGTCTTTGAACAGCGGTTCCGAAAGAGGAATAGGGAGTTTAACCGGAGGTGGTATTTGAGCGATTACGTCTTAGGAAATTAGATTGCTCCTTATTCTTTGTCATCCTGTGTTTTCTTGGTCCACAACCTTACATGATTAGAGGAATCGAGGGTCCCTTGTAAGCCAACACCATCGAGTTGGCGCTTGGAATATGGATACAGGTGCGAGCTCTCATCTCAATAATTCAGTTAATAGTCTTAGTGAAATTTTTAATACGTGTATGTATCCGTCTATCTCGGTTGGTGACGGTCATTCTATACCCGTCACTAATACGGGCCATAGTATTTTGCCAACTCCTCTTAAATCTCTTCATCTAAATAATGTTCTTATCACACCTCATATTGTCAAAAATTTAATATATGTTCGTCAATTTGTTCGTGACAATAATTGCACCATCCAATTCGATGCGTTTGGTTTTTCCGTTAAGGATTTCATGACGCGTCGAGTGCTTCTCCGATGTGATAGCACGGGGGATCTTTACCCAGTCACAGCTGCATCTCCTATCCCTCATGCTTTCCTTATTAATCATCTTGTTTCTTCTAAATTTTTTTCGTATAACAAAGAGAAGCCTCTCATTCTTTTTCATGCTTGTCAGCTTGGCAAACACGTGCGGCTTCCGTTTGTTAAATCCAGTACTGTGATTAGTTCTTGTTTTGACATTATTCACTCGGATGTGTGGACTTCAACCATTCTGAGTCTTTCAGGTTTTAAATATTATGTCTTGTTTTTAGATCATTATTCTTAGTTTGTTTAGGTCTATCATTTGGTTAATAAATCTGATGTTATGTCCAAATTCGTGTTATTTTGTAATTATGTTCGCACTCAATTTAAGTGTGAAATCAAGTCATTCTAATATGATCATGGTGGTGAATTCAAAAATCGTCGTCTACATACCCTTTTTGCCCAAAATGGAATTCAATTCCGCTTTTCGTGTCCCCAAACCTCTCAACAGAATGAGAAGTCTGAACGAATGGTTCGTACAATTAATAACCTCATTCGCACCCTCCTTTTCCAAGAAAACCTTTCACCAACTTTTTGGGTCGAAGCTCTTAATATGGCCACACACACTTACTAAATATCTTGCCTTCAACTGCTATTGCTAATGACATTCCCTACACCCGTTTATATGGCAAAGATCCCAACTATACCCTTTTATGCATTTTTAGATGTTTATGTTACCCTTACCTATATCCATCTCACAAACTTGAACCACATGCAACACCCTCTATTTTTTGGGATATGACTCTTCTCGTAGAGGGTATTGTTTCCTTGACCTACACATCAACAAAATAATTATTTCACGTCATGTCACTTTTGATGAAATCGTGTTTCCCTATGGCTCCACCATACCCACATCCACTTCCGCTTATACCTTTTTAGACGATACCTTTGATCTACACCCTACTGTTCTAAATCCTACCCTTACCACACCAACTATTGGACAAACTGATCCATTACCACACCAACAACATCCAACCGAACCTGCAGCCCAACAGTCCCCTACCGCAGCCCAACCAACACCTGCTTCCCCCATCTTCGGCCCAAATCCATTCACCAGTCCAACAGCCATCCCCCGTTGCCTAACATACACCAATCCAGCTTCGATTCTCACCTACGACTGTTTTGCACCAAACCACAACTGTTTCAGACCAACATGCACCCGCTATTGTCCAAAATCCCCCGGTTAACCCAAACCCTGACTCGGTTCACCCTATGGTTAAGCGTTTTTGTGTAGGGACTAATCGTCCCACTAAGCGTCTTAATTTACATGTGTCTTCGGTCTCTCCTTTACCAAAATCTTATCGTGATGCTTTTAATGATCCAAACTGGCAAAATGCTACGCGTGATGAATATACTGCGCTTATTAGAAATAAAACTTAGACTTTAGTACCTAGACCACCGGATACCAATATTGTGCGTTGCATGTGGCTTTTTCACTACAAGTATCTGGCGGATGGTACGCTTAGTCGCTACAAAGCACGTCTTGTAGCGAATGGTAGTACACAGTTAGAGGGGGTTGATGTGGATGAGACTTCCAGTACAGTTGTTAAACCGGGTACTATTCGAACTGTTCTTAGTCTAGCTGCTTCTCGACATTGGCCAATTCATCAACTCGATGTCAAGAATGCTTTCTTACATGGTGATCTTTCTGAGACAGTTTATATGCATTAGCCTTCTGGATTTAACCTTTAATATATATAGTAAATATATATATATATAATATACTTATAAATATATAAAAAGGAGGGTAAGAAAAAAAAATCACAGTTATAGTAATTCGGGAGTATGATTCCCGAGTCGTTATCCCCGATGAGGAAAGCAATTGAAAGCCGATAGTCGTTTTGAGAAAATGTGCTTGAACGAAAGCAAGATTTAGCTTGGTTATCTAAGACTACGGGAAAACTAAGGCAAAAGCTTAAAAACACTAAAGGCAAGACAAATTTTAACTAAAAACGCAAAACGAGAATCCTAAACGGGATATAAAAACCCTAAATTTTCAAAAATAAACCTAAAATGAATTTTTCCCTTTTAACTAACCCTAATTGACTAAAAAGTAAGATTAAAGAAAATTAGAACAAAAACAGAGTTGAATTGAGCTTAAAAACACAAAAAACGTGAACGAGAATGAATCTCGTTCTTTAAAAAATGAAATTTTGCAATTTAAACCCTACGGAAGCAAAACTAATTTTCCTAGAAACTATATGATAAAATAAAATTTTCTAAAAAAGAATTATATTTTTTTGACTTTTTTATAATTTTTTATGAATTAAAAACGATTTTAATAAAATTAAATGATTAAAAATACTAAACTAGTTGTAAAAATTCTGAAAAAATTATGAAAAGTAGATTGAACAATGTAGAATCTAAGAAAAATAAGCTCGTGAAAACAGCTTATCAAATAAGCTGCGAAATAAGCTAAAACAGTTTATTATCCTAAAAGCCTAAAACGTATATAAATAATAAATTGTGCAAAGATATACCCGATGAGCTATTGTAGCACCATGGTTGAGTGTGTGGGGGTTAAAACGCTTGGTGAGGGTGGTAGAGGTCCCGGGTTCGAGCCTTGCTCACCCGGGGCTTCTCACTATCCCAAGTGTTTTTGATTTGGCCATTTTTTTTATAAATTTTTAGAAAACTTAAAAATAAGCACTTTTTACAAAGTCACTTTTTTTAAAGCACAAATAAGCACTAAAATAAGCTAAACAACGCAGAATAAGCTTAAACACTACTAAGTCCTAAAAACTAACTGTTTGCATTTTTTTAAGGAGAATAAGCAAATGAAAATGACAAATAAGCTAAAACAGACAATAAGCTATGTCTAAAAAGCACATAAGAACAAAAATAAGCACAAATGATAAGCTAGATAGACAGAAAAGCTAAAAAGGCTTAAAAACTCTTAAAATTCACACTAGAAAGCAAATAAGCTTATGGCAAAACCAAATAAGCTATAATGGGCTTATACTAACCTAATAAGCTAAGCTAAACCTAAATAAGCAATAACAATAAGCAGATAAGCTAAAATAAGCAATATGGCTTTTGGCCAAAAACTGTTGATCAAAAAGCCAACAAGGACTTTTCTAGCTTAAAAACAAGCTAACAACCAGATCCTTATGGCTTAGTGGCTTATACCACTAAGAAGAATGGCCAAAAAGCTACAATAAGCAACAATGAAAAAGCATTTTGAAATTCAGATAAGCACTTAAAAAGCTTCATGAAAAGGGCATCTCACACAGATTCAACACTTAGAAAAATTTGGGAAAATTAACAAAACAACACTTTTGAGCTTAAAAATAAGCAAACAAACGATCCTTATGAACTTTTAACCACAAAACAGATTGAGTTTAGACCTCATAGAACTCATAACAACAATCAAAAAGCATTTTGAAACACTGAAAAAAACACAATAAGCAAATGAAAAAACATTTTCTCAAACTTTTTAAAAACTTAGCAATCTATGACAGTTTTGGCAAAAACACACAAATGACCAATGCAGGCTATGACTTTTGTTTCTAACCTCTTTTAACACATGCATGAATACCAAAAACAACACAAAAACTCATTAAGCTAAAACTCAATCAAATAAGCTACTAAATTAAGCTAAAACTAAAAGATTCTAACAATGAATTCTTAAAACCTTAATTTTGAGATTTAATACTTAAGAGCTTAAACAAAATGACTTTATTGACTACTTTTAACTAATCTAAACTGACTAAAAAGCATAAAGTAGGTTTTGACCTATTTTCACCCATTTTAACCCTTGACCCAAACACTCCTTTAAACTGCATAGATCCATTTTAAGCTTATAAGACAAAGATATAAAGTTCAAATTCCAATTACCAGATGTTTACCAGCTTATAACAAACCTAAAGATCAGATATCAACAATCAAATAAGCTAGAATAATAAGCCAGGATATTAAGCTATTTAAACTATGCTACTTATTTTTGGTTTTTTGACAGTTTTATAGAAATAAAAAGCAAACTTAAGATTAAAACTATCTAGTAAACACAATTAGCATAAAACTACTAAAATGAGCATCAATAAGCAAGATTAAACAGTTAATAAGTAAATCAAAGCATACAATAAGCAAATCTAAGCTAGTAAGAACAGTTTTTAGACCTAGAAATATTCTTTTTTTCATTTAAAAACAGAAAAAAGTAAATGATCGATAGAACCTGAAATCCCAGCTAAACAGGGATTGTTTGCTCAAACAGAGCTTATGCAAACTGCTTATAGCTTATAGCTATAAGCAAAATCAATTCCTATATCCTAACCCTTGACCTTCAAGGACTATTACCAAACTTGATCATCCAGCAACCATCCAATTCCAAGGGATGATCCATTTTATAAGAGAGCTTTAGTAGGCCTTTAAAAAATAGTAATGATCTTATGAAATAGTAAAAAACGATCCATAATCTTAATCACCCATTATCTTTTCCATAAAAGTATTAAATCTGAATTTTACAAAAAAGTAATAAAATGAAAACAAATTGTTAATAAATAAACTGAATCTGAATTGAGTACAAAGTGTTGAAAAGGAAATTACAATTAGCTAAAAACCATAAGCTGAAAAATTACATGAAAATAAGCTAAATATTAAGCTACTAAAAACTGAAAAAGAAGATGATTTCCCCTTTGTGAGTGAGAAGGTCTTGTATTTATAGCCTGAGAGGAAGCTTCTAGGTCTTGAAGTTGGTTAGACGCTCCCTTTAATCCTGATCATTCATTCATCTCTAATCATTGGATACCAATCTTTCACCGTTGGATCAATATGTGATCACACGGATTGCCAGCGTGGCAATCCTTGTGTCAGAGGCTGTGTGCTTCTTTTGCACTAAATTTAGTGCAAAAATTCCTTTCCTTGTGTGTTTCCTTGCATCCAACGTGTCATTCCTTGAGGTGTCTTAGCCAATGGGAGGCTTTGGTGACGTCTTTTTTTGCCAACTTATAACTTGGTACTCGAATCTTAGAGCCACGCTGTCAATTGCATTTTACCATATGTTTTTGAGGTGGGTTAAACGAAGAAGACGGTGAACAGTAAAAATGGGATTTCCCGCCCTTTTCTTTTCTTTTTATATCTTTGTTTGACCAAGGGTTGTGGTATATGACTTGGGCTTTTATAAAAAGAAATGGGCCGGGTATACGGGCTTGGTGATATAAGGGTTTATTATAAAGGGATAACGACCGTTATCTCTTTATTATAAAGGAGATAACGGTGTTAGGGTTTAGGGACTTTTGGTGAAAGTTTAGTTAACATTAAGGGTATTTTGGGTATTTTCAAGGGTTTTGTCTTCTTGTGGTTGACCAATGTTGACCAAGGATTGACTATGTTGACCATTGATAGCAATCTTCTGACTCTTTTGTACTCTATCCGTTCCCGTGTCCGTGTTTGTCCGGTTTGACCATTTCCTTATGATATTTGCATTATCCGTACCTACACATACACAAACAACAAAATACACACATACAAGCATATTTTTGCATATTTTAATCATTTAAGGGCTATTTTTGATATAGAAAGGATATGTGATTTCTCACATATCACCTGACATCAGGCAATTCATCTCTAGAAAATATATTACTCCTTATTTGCGTATAACAATCTTCAAGACCCATCAAAACTGTATAAGATTCATTAATTGATTATCCTTTTTAAAATCCTCAGCAGCATGACAAGTATATCTAGGCAATTGAACAAGAGCATCAAATTGTTTCCATAGAGTATTTAACCTATGATAATAGTCTGCAATAGAGGAACCATTTTGACTCAAAGAATTTATCTTATGATGCAAATTAAAAGTCACAAACATCTACTTTATCATAGGTTTCTTTTAATTCATCCCTAACATGTTTAGCTCTTTTAGAAAAAAATTGACCCCAAAACAGTTCCTCAGAGATAGAGTTCAAAATCCAACCCAATACAACAGCATTAACTCTATCACATTGCCTTCCTAAAACCTCATCAATATTCGATCTTCTACAAGACCGATCAATAAAACCAGTTTTGTTCTTTCCCTCTAAAGCAAGAAGCATGGCAAAAGACCACACTTGATAGTTCTCAGTACCCTTAAGTTTCACAGAAACAACAGTAAGAGTAGCAGAATCATTAGGATGTAAATATAAAGGACTACTCAAATCAAGCTTACTAATCAATGTAAGCTGATCATCACCAGCCTCATACTCATCATTAGTAAAACTATGAATAGACATGATGAAATAAACAACTAAAGATATATAAAACAAAGAAAGATAAAGAAGAAAGAAGTTCTCATGCTTTCACACCACTCAAGGTGGCAGATCAAGGGCTGACAAACATAATTATAACTAATTAAGAGAAAGGAAAAAGAGCTGTTACAGAGCTTTAATGATACGTAGCGAAAATTAATAACAAACCGGCTATCCTCTTGATTTACTTAGTCAAAAAAGCTAGCAGATTAATCAGCAACAACCCACACCCAAATCACCAAGATCTTTAAAATCCTAATTTCTCAAACCAGAAATAACCAATTGCTAGAACACCCAAATCAACCAGGAGAAACCTTTCTTGGTTACCAAAAACCACCAGAGAACAATCTTCTCAAAGATTCACAAAACCCTAATTTTTCCAAAAATTAGGGTTTTACCAATTTTTCAATAGATCTGAAGAATTAAACCACATATCTTAACTAAAAAACTCTTTTAATTGAAAAACAACCGATTAGATTTAAAAACCCCCAAAAATTTATGAAACCCTAATTTTCCAAAAACAAATCAGAGCACACGATCTTATGAACCTAGCTCTGATACCATGTAAAAAACTTTATTAATCACAAACAAAGTGAATCTTGAATCTCAATTCAAGAAACAAACAAACAATCACCAGAATTAATTGATCTCAATCAACAAAATTAGCTATCACTGCTAATCAGGTGTAGCTCTATTATCTATCTTGATAATAGTCTTACAAACATAAGAATCAAAAGATCAGAGATCAAGATGATCAAAATTACAACGAGAGAGAATTAGGGTTTTAAATAAAGTGGGAATCGAAAAGTAAAAAACTCAAAGAAGCTCTCCAGCTTATATAGACTTCAATTATCCAATAATCCAGCTTAAGCCCCTCAACTATCCAGCTCCATCCAAAGAGCTCCCAAACTAGAACTAAACTGAAAAAACAAGAATGAAAAATGACATTATTAGTCCCTGTAGTTTTATCTAGGTCAAGTTACATTTTAACAAACATTTCTATTTTATAAGATGTACTTACCCAATGGCGTTGTATAATTTTGTCAAAAATATTTATAAGCATATGTTTTGTTCATTGGATCAGACACTAAAAATACATAAGCTTTTAAAGAACTGACGAAAGCAACATAATCACTCGTAAGATCAGTATTGTATCACAAGTTGTGGATAAAAAATGAAGTTTGCATGCCCTAGTTGGATCAAATACAAGATTACAAGCTTCGCATAAAGCAGGAAGTGAGGTCCTTTATACAAATCATTTATAGTACGTTACAAGTCGGCAGATTGCCCGCGCATTGCGACGTGGCTAAGGCTCCGAACAGCCATTAGTAAATTGCAAGGTTGTTAGTTAGTTGCGAGTTTCTACAGTATAACGAATCTCTTCACAACGGTTCAATATTAACAAAAATTAAAATATTATAACTGAAAGTTCATCTTCCGTAAATTATATAATAATATCTATAGTTCTCGTATGACGTTGCAAAAAAGTTTCATACAAATGAGTAAATGAGGACCGTGGGAGATACACGTTTACCTTCGCTATGTTTCACATAATACGATACCAAGTTCTTTGCAAGCTTTATCCAACTCTGATGTTTATGTTGGGAATCTGGCTGCTTTGCGAACGTAGATTCTACGAGTTTTTGTTTTTTCTCTTTCTAAATGCCTTATGGTGGCTTTCTAGTTTCAGATACCAACTCTTTAAATACATTGTATTATAGCAGAGTATAGAACATAAATAAATAATGGAGAGCAAATATTGAATCAGTAGGTAAACATGCAATAGCGTTTGTAAGCAAAACTACCATTTTTGACTCTATTTTTAAAAGATTATAAAACACGAATATCCCTTAACGAACATCGTAAACAAATACTTTACCCTGATGAAGAACACAACTTACAGCAGCAATATCTTATTTTCGTTTGTCTCCAAACGATTCTTTGGACCAGCAACTATGAAGACCATTCATCATTTTCGAACAATGCCCATGCGCACCAAAATTTTTAGCTGTTTCTTTTCTGGGTCTTCTTTTCCTAAAGATGCGGCTTGTTGTTCAGTCGAAGGGGTAGATTATTGTGCAACACATTCAACTTCATTTGCGATTATGGTTGGTGATGTTGGATTGGTAAGTTCAGTGACCGTGATTGGTGGTTGGCCAGGTACAACTTACCAGCAAATTCCATCCATAGTTTGTGTCATACTGTACAAATATACAAACCAATAAATACAATTGACAATGGATCACAAAACCAACTGAAAGTAATGCAAACGCAACGGATACACCTGACATGTTTTTCGCAAACCAAACTTGGGTTCCTCTCATCGAAAAATCTAGCCAGGGACCTGTATTTATCGGACAAAAGTAGTTAGTCGACTAATATACAAATGTTATTCCAACAAAAAAGGTACAAAAGTGAGACGATGATACTTTTGTGTAAGTTTGTAAATATAACAAAAACACAACAGGGTATTTCTCAATTTTTTAGTCAAACCACCCTAAAGCAAACCACTTTAATTAATGTAGTAGTTATATTAGGGCCACTTTAGGGGTGTTTTCCTTAGTTGTCAAAGCTGCTTATTTGATGATGTCTTTTAGAGGAACCAATCTCAAGAATTCTAAGTTCATAATAATTCCAAGTTAAATCTGCTTATTTGATGATGTTCTTAAAGTAAATAAGCATGTATGGTGCAATCCACAACATAGTCTATAGTAAAGCTAAATTCAGAATAAGTGAGATTAAATAATGCTGATAATAAATCTTATCAGGAAACTGCCTTTGAAGTTGTGTTGAGTAATAGTCACCACAAAGAAAGGATCATCATCTTCATCCTCATCCTTATCATTATCATCCTCTGCGCCCTTTCCATCATATTAGTATCATCTAATTCATTTTTTCCATCATCATCTTCCGCATCATCGGCATCAACTTCCGTTTATCTCATCGCTAATCTTCTCCTAGTACTAACCCTTAGCTGAAAAAAACGAAAGAAAAGTAAAACCTCCAAATAACAACCAAACCCTAAATTCAAAATTTGAGAAAAATAAAATCAAAGAACTCAAAACCTTTAGCTGCAAACAACCTGAGCAAGGTAACCTGCAAAAAATGATGGAAAAAATAAAATTAACAAAACCCCCTTAATTCTGATAAAACACTAATTTCAAAATCAAAATAAAATTAAAAACAAAAACCTAAATCCTTACCTAGTAACAGCATCAGCAGCGCATACTTGAAAAAAAAATATTAAAAACATATACCTCGCCCAGATCATTAGCAGTGGATCGTTCATTAGCCATGGCTTCAATTCAGTCGTTAGCTAATTGGGTTGTTGATTTATTGAAGAGGAAAACAAATATTACATATGAAAATTCCAGAGGAGATGCCGCAAGAGAAAAGAAGGCTAGATATGGATCAACACCATTGGGCCAAAGTTAGCCCATGTACAAAACGACAATCGAGAGTGTTGTTAGTATACAATATCCATATATAAGTAAGACCACACATTTGCTGGGGTCTAATGTCTTTTTTTTGTGTGCTGGGCTATGGTGTCTAATGCTTTAATTTAGTATTGTACATGTACAAGTAACCCAAAGATGTGTAATTAATTAGGGTGAGTTGTTTAGAAATTAAAAATCGGATAGCTTTGCTTGACTGGGTCTTAAAACACGACTCAAAAATTCATTTCAAGTTTGATCTTTATAAAGTAAAGGAATAGCAATGCTAACAAAAGCCTTTAACTCTGTTCTCAAGTTTAATTTTGAAGGGAAAAGAAAGGAAAAGAAAGGAAACTTAAGCAAATTTGTGTTCTTGAGTTTTTTTAAGGAAGGAAAAGAAGGAAAATGAAAGAAAATTGTTGGCTAAAACTTTTCTCCCAAAAATGAGAGGAAATGGAAGGAAAGTAATATTTTACATGTCAAAAGACATAATTGTCCTTGCTTTTTTAACTTGAAACCTCTCAAACATGGGCATAATTGTAATTGAATCAACTTTTTTTCTTTCTTTTCCTTCAACTCAAGAACACAAATATTTTTATTAACTACTTAAAATTTTCTTTCCTTTACCTTTCTTTTCTTTTCTTGTGGTTTAAAACTCGAGAACGTGTTGATATTAAGACATAGTCAAAGACAAGCTTCACATTTTTGGCAAACATAAGCAACATGAAGAGTGTATTGTATTTGTATTTGAGATATTATACCTTTATATGAAAGGGTGAGATTGTCATCCCGAGGTAGAGTTAATGCATTGAATGTACCCGTCCGGTCCGACCCGGGTTATAATAAAACTAATGCCCGGGTTACCTCCTTTTGATACACGTGTACTGTATGTGTTAATATCTCTTTTTCTCTTTCTCTCAAACCATCCGTAGTTTTACAAAACCACACACAAACCATGACCACACACATAAACCATAACCACACACACAAAACAATCGGTGTCTAAAACAGTGATTCGATCGTGATTATATTTGGGGTTGGGGTTTATTTGCTTAGATTTGGGGTCTCTCTTCTTCATCTATTTTTCTTGGGTATTACACATAACCATGGTCGGGTATTATAGATAAGCAGCTGCCCTTTAATATAAAGGTATAACAAGATCCAGCACATGAATTATAGTAAGTTTGTTTTTAATTCTGTTTAATTTCGAATATCGATTTGGGTTTTTTTTGTTTTGTTTTTGAGGATTTTGTTAAACTGAAATTATGTTTAAGTTGGAATTTTATGGGGTTGGGTTTAAGTATGTTTATTCTGAATGGGTGTGTGCGAGATGATCTTTATGGATAAAAATATTAAAGTAGATAGCTTCTGTTGGCTTAACCCGAAAAAATAATAATAAGGAAAGTGTAAATAATCTGATACTGTGTGTTTGGTTAGATTTTGGGCATGTTTGGCCTAGGCTGAGACCATGATGCCGAATGGTGTTTTGCTTGGCTTATGAACATAAATCTTAAGTTATGTCGTCTCACATTTTTTTTGCGTATTCAATTTGCTGAAAATATGTGGCCGGCATTTGGAAGTTATGGTTGTTTGCGGGGTTGGTGTTTTGTGTGGCGACCGCCATTTCTCTTGGCTTATGAGCACAAATCGTAAGCTGGCTATATGTTGTATATGTGTTGTGCCAACTGACGTTGTTGATGAATATGGTCTATGTGTAGTGAATTATCAAAGCTTGATATCAATAATATTTTAAAGTTGTACAGTCAAAGAATGATTATTTTTATAAAAACCTTTGGACCATGTTTAGAATTTATAACTTATGTTACAAGACTATAAGTTCTAAAAATATATTGTTTGCCAAACGCCTTCTCTTACTATAGTACTTTAAGTAGGAGTAGGAAGTAGGTCTTGATTACATCAACTTCACACAATTTTTGATTGCTTCCCAATTATTTGTTTAACAGATTGAAGAAAAGTTTGGCCCTAAAATTATACTGAAGTTGTACCTCGCTGGGCTTTTGTTGGTTCATCCTTTTTCCTGGCGCACAAAACTTTTCTCGACCAATCAGAGGTAAGGTAGTCCTATCAATTCTTAGAGTTAATCTAATAGTGTGTCATATATATTGCTCCGTAATAATCTAGACTGTCTTTCATTTGTGTCGCACAGAATTACAGGGCCAACGGGCCGAACAAGCGGCTCCGGGTACTTTATTAACCATCATTGACCACGTCATCCACCATAATAAATCAGCACGAATTTTCCACCCGTGAGGTTTAACCACATAAATATCCAACAGATGGTAATATGTTGTTTATGTTTGACGATTTTAAACTGCTTGCGTTTTTGGGCTATCTTTGTCGCTTTTGTGGAAATCTTAGTTATTTGTGTATGCTGTTTATGTATGGTTTGTTTGTGGAAAACGCATGGTAATAAAAGACGCAGGTGCAACTGCTCAAAATACCAGCATAGTTCCGCACCCGACTGCTGGCAAACTCGAACAATTTACGTGTTCTCCTGAAGAAGGTAATAGGCAATAGTAGCTTTTTGTAATTTAGTGTCTTACCTTCTGCGTATTGCTACGCTATTTATTTCGTCAATGGTTACGTTTTTGGGTTTTTAATGTTAGGAGTATCATCTGTCTGCAAAGTTTCGGCTTCAACCACGACTCCTCGAAATGCGTATGCTGAAAGATATCGAATAAATTTCAGGTTTTAGCTTTTTTAGATTCAAAATGTCTCATCTATTAGTATTTGCGACTAACGTTTGCCACGCTTTTAACTTTCTAGCTAAAATATTGTTTATTGTAACTAAAATATTGGTAGTAATTGGTAGTCGCAATATCGATGGCTCCAAATACTCCTATCTCGAGTTTAGCTCTTTGGCGTTTTATCTATCATTGTAACTTCATACAATTAGATTCCCTTTTTTGTGACTGACGTTGTCCTATACCAACTTCTACAATGGGTATGTTTGATTTTGTGCTCATATGTTATATAAAGTGCATAAAAATTGCTAGGTGGTCAGTTATGCACCGATTAGTTGAATGAATAAAAGATGTTAGTATTTGCTAAGAAGTTAAACATATGCTTGAAGATGAACCCTGTTGTCTGTTAATAAATGAGTCACATAGGTTAAAAAGATAAAGAGAATCATCAATATTTGAATATGAACTAAAATAATAAAGATTCATAACATTTGTTTATCTGCTAATTTACAAGTATTTTTTTAAAACATGTATAGGAAGGAGTTTTATTGGAATCCATGATTAATATAATTTTAATGCATTCAAGGCAGTAAATGTGACAACCCGAGAATTTCCGTTCAATAAGTTAGCCGTTTCCGTGTAGCAATTTGAATTTTTAAATGTTTCGTTTAG